>OX328126.1:25222840-25367840 GCA_946811695.1 Gonocerus acuteangulatus
ATGCCTTTTACAAAGGTCATGGTAAAGTCGTTTTATAAATATTATTCTTTATATATAAATTCTCTTCATTTAATGTTACGTCAACAACGTTTGTCCTGGTTCAAAAGTCTTCTTGAAGCATGCGATGAGAAAAACAACTGATTGGAAGATGGTACATCCCTTGATGCACCAATTACTGCCTGACATCTCTATTTTCAATTATGCATGATGGAAGCCTAGAAAGCTTGACAACCAGTAGTTAGCCATTGTAGTCAATTTGCTGAAAATAATAACTACTTTCTGTGTTATATTTATCAAAAGGCATTAACGTCTCGAACTTCGGTAGAATAATTCCCGATCCATTGCCGGAAATGTTCCAGCTTAAATGTAGATAAATAAGATAACAAGTAAAGGTACTTTGGGATATTTTGCGGAAGTAGGTACAAGAGAGAGGGGCTTTAAGGTTGGTACAGTTCGGAAAGCGAGGGAAGGGGGCTTGGGGATAAGTTAATGCTGACAAAGTGCTCTAGCTCACCGTGAGGAGCGCCCCGAGCACTTACAACTTTGAATAACAAAGGTTTTGCCGTCGTCCACAATGACCACCTCTCTCCCCGATGTAATCCTCTTTTGATTACCCTTATTCCAGGATAGTCCATTAAACTTTACGACCAATCCTTGTCTCCCCCTCCTCTCCGCTTTCTTTTCAACATGATGGCACTGTCTCCTCTAGGGAGAGTCCCATTGAGGCTTCAGGGGTTTTTTTTTTCTTTTCATACTGTCTCCAGAATTCCCGCCAAAGGAATTTCTGATACATGCATATTTGCCATGATGATTAGATAGTTAGCCGTCGAGGTGATAAGTAAAGATGGAATGGTTGGGATTCGGCTAAAGAAATGTCAATATGATTTTTTTTTTTTTTTTTATAAAAAATCTATATTTTGGAAGTTTCGGCTACTCATTGGTAATTTTCGTCAGCTATTGAAATGCCAGGAGGCAGAGGAAGACCAATGTTGACAGTTAAGTCACCATAGTGGAAGTGTCTAGTGGACAATAGTGGACACTTCCACTATGGTGACTTAACTGTCAACATTGGTCTTCCTCTGCCTCCTGGCATTTCAATAGCTGACGAAGGCTACCAATGAGTAGCCGAAACGTCCAAAATATAGATTTTTTATAAAAAATAAAAAAAAATCATATTGAGGTTTCTTTAGCCGAATCCCCACCATTCCATCTTTACTCGTGCATATTTGGTGCCGCATCACGACCTGACAACTTAAAAATATGTTACTGGCCGCATTTCATACATATTCTATAAACCTCCCATGGGGTTAGCTTTCCACCGACTCCGGCTTAGTCAAGACTCCAGTTTCCAGTAATAGTATAATGACTAAACATATAATCTATTGTTGCCAAATTTCTGCTGTTTTTTATTTAATTTAGACTTTTTTTACGGCATACCAACTGCTGAGCTATTAACGATGGGCTTTGTTAACCCTTTTATAATGACAAAATTACGTGTGAAATTTATGGGCAGAAATTATTGTCAAGACATCTGGACTGCACTAACTGACCATGACGTATCATCAAAAATACTTTAGGCAGAGGTGGAAATATGACCCCTAATGCATTTGAAAATGTAGGCATCGCATTCTAGCGGTGAACCATTAAACTAACAGAAATATGTGGGCCCCTACCTAAAAAATTCCTGAGAAATATTTATTATTGATTTTATCTGTTTATAATTAACTTAAAACGTGGTATATTAATAAAAAGAAAGTGGATGCCTTATACTGACGAGGGGACATCGAGCCACTTCGGCAACGGACGATAAGAAATATTACTAGCTGGATTCAGAATTTGCCACACTAGACTATATTGTGAGAGATATAACTTGTCACCTGGCTGTGGACGGGTAGGGGAAGGTGGAGACGCCTCTAGCCTATGTCGGCCTTTCTGGGTTGCCTCTCCTCCCTCTCCTAGTTCCGCGCCTAGGCAGAGCGTGGGCTGGGGTGTTTGTGGAACATTTGTGGCCTTGAAGAAAGCTCTCAATAGCTGATAAAATTAAGATTTGATTTATCGCATTTCACCAGCCAAAGGCATCGACTTGGAATTGTTTTGCACATTTACTCAGCATTGGTTCGTCCGTAATGTAAATATGTATGTACATTGATTGCTACGTTTCATTAATTGCCGCATTTATGTTTTAAACTTAAAATCATCTACACTCGGATCGGTTAAATATTGTGTTTCTCTTATGCAGGATTCTGACGGCGATACGCCACTACACGATGCGATCTCCAAGAAATACGACGACATGGTCACCCTTCTGCTGGACCACAACGCAGACATCAAAGTGACCAACAACAACGGATTCAACGCACTCCACCACGCCGCACTCCGAGGCAATCCAAGGTACTGATTAGTATTCAAAGTTATTATCATTTTTTGTTTTAATTGTAGCCATGCTTTTTAAATTTTAGTTCACACCCTAACCCAATACCATAACTAGATTTTGTACTCCACTCACACTAGGGTCGTCCCCTGCACTTCTGGTCTACCAGAACAAAATCGTCCCCCAAATATTTTAGACGATTTATTTCTTCAAGGTGTATTATCCTTTGAGCTATTTACAGATTTTCAATGATGTATTTTGCGGGTGACTACCCTACCACGTTCACCGATCGAAAGGAAAGCGGTAAATCTGTGGTATGTCCAATGGCTACTGTCATGTATAAGACATCCCACAAATGAAGAAGGTGTTTTTGAGAAACAAAATTGGTGCATTTGAAGTTAGATTTTACTCTGTATTCTCAAAAGCACCCAGGATTCTGTGTTTTTATAGAAGTCCAACATAAATGTGTTCATTTTCATTATTCCGTATGATCAATAAATTCAACACTCCGGAAGAAGAATAATTAATAAAATAATAATTGAGTCAGCTGTTAATTAGAAGTATTAAAGTTAATACTATTCAGTTCATTTTGTATTTAAATAAATTAATCAGGAATGCTGGGTAGACTTCCTCCAACCTTCTCAGGAATGTGCTTAGCCGTACAGCATCTGCCTGAAGGACTTTTTTGCTTTATCATTATGTCGGCTAAACTGGATGCCTGATGACATTGGAAAAATATTACCTGCTGATTGCGGGGCGATATTGGGCGCAAGAGACCCTGCCACATAGGCGAGCGCATAAATACACCCATTATCGGTTACTCATTAATCCTGTCACCACTAAGCCCTTATGCCAGGGGATTTCATTCCACTAGTTTCTCTCCCTGGTTCTAGGCAGGGTAGAATAGGATTTCGTACGATTTTTCCTGAATTTTTCATTGACTTCTGAAGCATTTGCTTGATGCTGTCTACTTGTTATAATCCATGGTGAAGTAGGGAACTTTTTTCAGTGAGCCCCTCCACTCGAGGCTGGAAACAAACCTTCTTTTTCAGGGTGGTAGTCTGACACACTGAATAGTCTGCCACCTAGAAAAGAGTGTATATTACAGACTATGGTTACTAACAAGAGTGTACGCCAGAGGAGGTGTATGGGGACGTGCTCAGCATTTTGTAGCCTCTAAAACAGGACCCCGCTTATTACAACCACCATTTGGCCATCAAGATGTGGATAGCCCCGCGAACCCCGGGGTTTCGAAAGATCGCGACATGATCCTCGGGTAGGGTGGGATACCAACCATACATTGCTTCCGGCCTGGAGCAGAGTGTATGAGGTAAGCTGAATTCAGAACGCCACAAAAGTTCTGGTCTCTCAACTGCATGACCAGTACGCTGCGACAGGCGAACTACAACGTGGCCCTGGCCACCAACACTAGACGTATTACCATTGTTGAGCTCCCGTAGTGCTAAGCACCCTGGGTCCGGAGGATAAGAATGGACACCGACAAGGAGAAAGAACTTCCTACGGCTTCCCTTCAGAGTAAAACAAGCGGGGTCCCTCGCCTCTTACGTAGCACGAAGAAAGATAGGGCCCAACCCTCCTCCGCTGACCTGCCTAAGGTTACAAGCAGCGTAGAGAGAGAAAGAGCGAAAATCGTTGCTATGACAACGGAGCTGACCTACTTTCCATACCATCTGCTTTGCCAGCTAATCCACTCTGTGTACTATTCGTTAACCACACGTTTGATTTCTTCAGTCTGCTCCTTGGTCTCTCTATGCTTCACTGTGTTTGTAGCCTTAGCGCACGTACAGAGTAGAGTATAGCAGAGCAAGGCGCATAGCGAAGAAATCAAACACGTGAGGTTAAAGGGAAGTAAACAGATTGGAGCTGCTTGCAAAGCCGCGAGCTTAGGAACAATTTCAAATCAGTTTTATTTCACAGCTTGGTGCAGAAGAAGATTCTCAGCCAATGGGAATTCTTGTGGACTGAAGTACCTATCCTAAACACATTAAGAACTATTAAGCCTCCAACTAAACAATTGAGAAGTGTCGTCAGAGGTAAGAGACGTGAAGAGGTGGTTTTGACGAGGATGAGAATAATCCACACGAACCTGGCCATGTCCATATTACAACAAAGAACGCTCATCCTGTGTGTGAAGCCTGCCAGGTCCCTCTAACTATCCGTCACATATTGAAGGATTGCTCAACATTCGATAGATACTTCGGACTTCTCTTACAGGGCTCGTCAGAGAAGATCAATAAATTTATGGAAATATTAAAGCTTACCAACCTGTATGATAATATATAATACATACTATTAAAATAATAAGGAATTAATAAATAAAATAGTGGAGGAGGCAGAATAGTGCCACAGTCGTATAATGTCGAACCACCACGATAACCCTGCAGTTGATCGCTCTCAAATAAAAACCATATCCATTGTCTTGTGATATCTGTTTATTTTACCGATCGGAACTGCTTATATTGTTGTGTCTAACAATATTCTGACGCCAATCGTGAATCACATGAGGACTAATCAAGCGATCCTTAGTGAGGAGTATGTGAATCCTCAGTTCCCTTGGTTTGATTGTGAATCCTCTGCTTATAATTCCAGTGTTCGTATCCGGGAACATACCAAGGATAACAAGAGAGCTCCATGTTGAGGGTGTATGTAGTAGGGATGTAAGTATATGCATGAGAGAGGGGTTTGGTCCTGGGGCTATGTTACAGCTCTGTTGGCACTAAGCCAGGTCATGCTCCTATCGGTCTTGGCACTGGACCGACCGACCCCCGTTCCCCGTTTATCGGCTCGCTCTAATCGCTTTTTCCAGTCATCCCTCAGGCTACACCTACACTTTTACAAAGATTACTTATACCTAAACCTATTTATTCTTTCCTGTAAACTGTATTCTGATATTTGTAATACCATTGACTGTTCAATGTTAAATTGTATGCATATGCCTTTTTGTTGTGTACCTACCTTTGTTCGTTGAGAGGAGGCACTAAGGCTGTAGTAGACTGGAGGAAGGCGAATCTTCTGCTACAACGGCCATGCCCAAACTTAGATCTAAGCTGAGAACATCAGCTGTTTAGTGTAAACATCTCAGTCCAGGCAACGAACAGTTTAGATGGACATTTTTGGAACAACATTTTTTACTTCGTAACTTTGGTTAGGCTGGTTAGGAGGAAAAGTCCCCGCCCGTACCATTTGAGCCTGGGGGGAGGGGGCTTTAGAAAATCCCATTTTTCGGGTTTTCACTTACACCTCGGAATGCCTGCGTCCTAGCGACATGACTATTCTATAACAATGTTTTCCTAGACATCTTTAGTTTTCGAAATATCCGCTCTTGAAAGTCTGTCATTTTGGGGAAAAACACTTTTGCCGCACATTTTGTGTTTTGACCGGATAACTCTTCAACGATGCACCCAAAAAAAAATAAAAAAATAAACGGTTATAGGGTTCTAGAGTATTGCATTCCCTTCAATAATATACATTACTTTGCTATTTTATTTATTTTCCTTCAAACAAAAAAATAATTTCAGGGATTGTAGTGAAATCTGAAATTTGGTGCCTTAGAGTTATAGATGGAAATGTTTGGAACACAATTTTTGACTTCATAACTTTGTTTCAGCTAGTTAGGAAGTCAACATATCCACATCACATATCAAGTCCTCGCTCGTAGCCTTTGTGCCAGGGGGGAGGGGGGTTTAGAAGGTCACATTTTTCGGGGTTTCAATTATACCTGGAAACCCTGCGTCCTAGCGACATGACTGTTCTATAACAAATGAAAGCTGATTAAATGTCCTAAAAGTTCTAGTCGATCACGGTTTTCGAGATATCCACTATTAAAAGATTGTTATTTTCAGAAAAAAACACACTTTTTGCTCTTCCATAACAATTTTTGTCTGCTGTAACTTCCATTCGATTTTAACACCTGACAACAGCGGGTGCTCCCAATATTGATGATCTCAGTTGGAACATGGCCGTTCCAGCAGAAGATTCCCCTTCCTTGAAGTTTATTTCGTTTACTAGTGTTTGACCTTCTGCCTATCTTATAAAAATCTATTATTTTTATATTTAATGTCAATAATTGTAACTATTATACGGCAGTATTTTATATATTTGGCTTAAGGGAGGATATAGCAAAAGGAAATGTTGGAAGCCTAATCAAAGAGAAGGCGCTAGAAAAGCTGTGTTAGACAGAAAGCCCCTATTGAGTTTCCCCTATATTTCCCACCTCGTACTAATTGCTTCCAGTTTCTACCACATTCGTTTGAACCTTTTCTAAAGGGGAGAGAGAGTTTGCCGAAAATGAAATTGGACTGGAATAAAGGACGTGGTACCGCTAAGATAAGAGGAGCGGAGAGAAAAAACAGGGGACAAAGGCTTGTCAAAGAAGGACACGTAAACAAAGGACAAAAAGAGATTATATCTTTTTATCCGTTCAGATTCTCCTTTTCTTCTTTCCTCTCCTTTTATTTCTGCGAGGAATCATCTTCAACATTCCCGCATTATGTCCATTATAGCTTCCTTGTTTTTTTACAAAAATAGACTCCTTATTTCGCTTTTAAATTGTTCTTTTTGTACTCATAAATACTCTTTTAATCCTTTACGGTTAATTTACTGTTTAAGGTTAAACGACTCCCTCAAACGCGTTACATGGCCATTAAGAGTAAATTGGACCGAAGATATATATAGAATGGTGCAGATGGTATCTAACAATTTATTGAGAGGAGATCGTTGATTGCGAAGATCGGCCATGTTGGTATCTTAATAAAACTAATTTTTCTATAGGAAAATTCGTTTTTTTTCCGATGTTTCGGCTTGATATTTAAGCCTTCATCAGGGCTGCAAAACAAGGGCAGAGTTAATTCTAATTTAGAAACAGGTAAAATTAAACGAAAAACGTTATATAATTTTATTTAATGAACGTTCATTTCTCATATAAATCCTTTTTTTAAACACCTAAACTGCTTTATAATAGACGATTGCAATTTATTTTTCAGGCAACTTTGTTTTTACATTTCGAGTAATTATTTTTAGGTACTGATTGATAACTGCAATTAATTATATACCTTTAATGAAGTCAGAGACTATTACTTACATTGGAGAAAAATTTGAATACTAATGCTTCTCTTATTGTAATGTAACTGTTAATTTTTAACTGTTACGCTACGATTTTTCTTCGGGACTGATATACTTTCGGAAGATTGATTGGTCTCTCAACTCCTCCTTTATACCTCCAACAAGGTAATCGAGGGTTTCTAAGCTCATTCGGTGGCATTACTTAAATTAATCACTCATTTTCTCTGTTCTAAGAGTTGATTACTGACGAGCTGACTATAGTCCGCCCGCAAACAAAATAACAAGATAGGTCGTAAGCCCTGCACCCAGCCCATTTGTGTGAAGGCCTAGCTCCCCTCCAGCCACCTCCCTTCTCTTTCTTTTGTGTGCGGGTGGACTATAAACCGGATCAGATCGGGTCGGGACCATTGTAGGTACTCAAATTCGGCTTCTGTAGGTCAAGCGATATCGGATCGGGAGAAATACGGGTCCAATTTAGGTGTAGTCCAAGTCGGACATGGTTATGCTGCCACTCAAATTTTCGCAAATTAATACGGCATGGAACTTTGGTGTGCAGATGAGGATGCTGCTGTGGCAGATTTCATCTACGATTGTAACGCAGCGTACACTCCGACCCAAGAAAGAAAATCGGCATCGACCTTTTACAATATTTTACGCCTTACACGAGCATAGTCACCAGTGCTTATTACTCTCACTAAGGTCGCTCTGTAACAAATTACAAGGACTCGTTCACACGTTGGTGGAAAAGTGCTTTCACTACGATCCGCCCATAGCTGTTACTTTCATTAAGCATTGTGACAAGTAGTATGTATCTGTTCACACGTAGTGGATAAGTCCGTTATGTTAGATCCATCCAGTAACTAACTTGTTACCGACAACTTTTTGGGCAGTTCTACACGATGTGAGAATTGACATCTGCGTAGTGGAATGGTGTTGGGGACCATCTATTCGTATTCAGTTGTACTTTTCTTTGTTCGTTGCGTTTATTACTACTTGTTATTTGCCACTAAAAACCTCACTTACACGTAGATACAAATGCTTAGATGACAAGTACTAAGCTCGTGTAAACTGGGCATCAGGCAGTAGAGAAGAAGAGCAGCAAAGCAACTGAGTCCCCGCCATTCAGCTCAATGGTATGCAACAACTGTTATCGCTAAAAAATAATAATAATAATAATAATAATAAAATACTGCGTTTAAAAAAAAATACTTTAATCGCTGCGTTTCTATCGTTGATCCAGTTCAGATGAAAGCATTCATTGCGGCAATCTTCGTCCGAGTTTTCTTAATTTATTTATTCGTGACCGCCCTTGAAAAAGGCGACTCGCTTACTCATCCTCAGCTGGACAGGCCAAAGATACATTGGGTACTGACTTGCGAACGTTGTCGCTGCATAATCATGTCCAACGCATGTGCGTCAGTATCGACTGTTCAACAAAAATGCCAACCTAAATTGGCGTGTGCGTTACCCTGCATAATAACAACGAACATAACCGTTTATTTACTTAAGAACAATGTTCCCTTTAAACTTTGCAACAGAGCGGAAGGGAAACCGCGGCTCTATTCTAATTTATTCTTCAAATAAGAATCTAAACATTCAAGAAACACCACAAGAGAGTTAGTGTAATTTATGGGCATTGGGGTGAGGCGAGAGAACAAGGAGCGGAAAACATACGTCAGAAGCAGTGTATTTAGGGTGAAGCACCAGCTGTCACAACTAGTTTCAAGAACAAACAACCAACAGAGAATACAACTAAAACCTTAGCAACAACGGATTATTCTGTATTTATATTCATGAATGTCTTCTGAAGATCAACAAAAACCCCGTTCTTTGTGGTTATTACCTAAAGAAGAAATGATACCTACCAACCTAGGAATGAAGAGATAACTCACCAAAGGTAGCGGCATACAATTAGATCTAAAAGTAACTCATCAAGTTGACGTACATTTCATTTTTCGATTTTGTAAATTAAGCAGGCCATTCATGTTGCGATTTGTATCAGGTAACGCAAAAAAGTCGTTTTATTTTAAATCCCATGTTTACAAATTTCTTACTTTAATACCATAATGATAAATAAAGAGCAACCAGGTAGGATTAGAAGATGCTTGTTTTGATAGTAAACTGGGCTACTTTAACTTTAATCCAGTTGACGTTCTGAGCTGGAAAAAAATGTTTACAATGATCTCTTTTGAAACGCAAATTCGCTCGATTTTACTCTACGAGTTTAATATAGGCCTAAAAGCCACCGAGGCTGCTCGTAAACTGCGTCAGGTGTTTGAGGAGGATGCTCTCTCAGATCGGAAGGCGCAATTCTGGTTTTTAAAATTTTGTAGAGGGGATGAATCGCTCATGGATGAACTTCGAAGTGGAAGGCCGGAAGTTGTAGATGACGACGCCTTGACAGAAATAATTGAGTTCGATCCACGACAAACTTGCTCTGAAATCGCTAAACTACTTAATGTTTCCGAGTCAACCATCAGAAATCACCTACCTCAAATTGGTAGGACCAAAAACCTTGACAAGGGGGTTCCCCATAAACTGACCAACCGCTAGAACACACGGGACAAATTCTTAGCGGTTGGCTGGGAAACTCTACCTCACCCACCATATTCCCCTGATTTGTCACCACCTGATTACCACCAGTTCAGTACTCTAGACAACAGTACGCGGGAAAAACGTTTGCGGATGTCACGAGCTCGAAAAAGCCCTTAGAAACGGATCGTGAATGGTCTTGTTGGATTGTTGGAAGTCTAGTTGGACGAGAAACATTTAGAGGGACGACTCGAAGATCCGACATCCGACTGGCGACGGAGTTGGAGCGTGAGTGGGGGAGGCGGTTCAAAGTCGTCCAGCTTAGCTCTCTCAGTCCTTTCCTTCGGACTAATGTTGGATATCAAGTTGGATAGCTTGTCGAAGCGTGAGTGGAGTAGACTATCCAACTAGTAGTCCTACTAAGTCGTACTGCAAACCTGAATGTGAATTGCCTGCTTTAATGGAGTATTTTTTATTTATTTACTAGCAGACTCGAAAGACGTCCTGTTGTACATTGTTGAATAAATTGGTTTAGCCAATAAAAAACAAACAAAAAAAAAACTGAAAAACATAGCGTTTATTATTCTAATGCTTTATGACACACAATATTCTTTATTTTATTTCCTAGCAATTCGTATATGAATAGTTTTGGTGGTTTTTTGGCACGGGAACAGGCGACATACAACTGGCCATATGAAAAACATGAATTTTCAAGATTTATGCCTCAAGCACTTCGCGACTGTCCTTGCAATTAATATATCGCCATTGCTATTAATATATCGCCATATATTGTTAGAAGCACTAAATATATATACTGGCTAACATATATATATATATATATATATATATATATATATATATATATATATATATATATATATATATATGGCTTACATAATATGGCCGTTATGTTTTCTTAAATTTTAAAATTTTCCGTGCAACTTTTTAATTTTTTCTTTCATAAGAACCTTCCTCCTGACAATAACAAACACACCGATATATCCCTTATCTTCCTTTCCGATAAAACCGCATAAAACTTGAAAAAATAATAAATATGAAAAGGCAGTTTGTTATAAAGCCTATATAAAAATCGTTAAAATTATATGTTTTAACCCCCACCTCTTCCACTAACCCACACACCTCTACAACCATCTAATTTTATGCCCCCCCCCCCCCCCCCAAGAAAAATATGGGAGTGAGTCCTCATTTTTTAACCCCTCGACTTACCGCAGTCTTTGCACGCATTCCTTCAGATTCAGAAGCTAGATCAAACTCGACGGTTGTCCAGCCCACTACGTGAAAGCCGCCAGAAACTATCCAGGGCGTTGGATAGGATGTGGTGGGCCGGTATCTTGGCCAATAGAACTAGAATGGCATTTGTAATCTTTCTATGAAATTATTGTTTCCTCTTTTTTCAAAATTATTATTTTCGAATTTCTTCTTAAAATTTTTAATACAACTCTCATAATCCTTATTTTTGTAAAAGGACCTATTGCCTTCTCTAAGGCGATGAATTTCATATTTTTATTATTCTCTCTCTCCCTCTTTCTCACTCTGGATTTGTGTGTCATTTTCTCTCTCTCTCACTCCCTCTACCTCCCAATCTCTCTCGGGGTCCAAAATGAATTAAATTCACACTTTAATGGTGCTCCCCCACCGTAGTTGCCAATGTGGTAAGACTGCTTTTACGAAAGTGGGTTTAAACGCATCATAACTTTTTAATTCGGTAGTTAAAACCCTTCTACCAGAACTCGTAGGGAGTCTGTTTACTCTCCCCCTCACTGTCTCTCCCCCCCCCCCCCTTCTCTCTCTCTCTATCCCTCCCTATCTGTCCCTCTCTCCCTCACTCCCTCTTCTCTCTCTCTCTCCCACATACGCACACACACACACACACACACACACACACACACACACACACACACACACACACGCACTCCTTTTTCCTCTCCCTCCCTCCTTCTCCCAGTATCTCTATTTTGGTCCTTTCAATTTGTTTAATTATCGCAGATATAACCATTTGCATCTTGTCATATCGACTGTAAATTTGCAATCCCGTCAAACTTTTATCTATATAGTAGCTGTATTCTAGCATTTTGGAATATATGAATTGTATTTGAATGCAAATAGGAAGAGTTCCGCCAGGAAGAGGAGCGGAAGTTGTATCGGAGAGATTGCTACACGGGGATCTATGTAATACAAATGAAGATTGTGATGCAGAGTGCAATTAGCATAGCTCCGCTGAATATGGAGGAGTCCACTGGATGGTTGATGAAGAGAACTTGCCAACATGGCGGTCCCTATAGAACGTTACCCCATTACCACTCCCTGCTCCATGTTACAACCTCGTGTCCAATTTCGTTCCCTACTCTCTCCTATCAGCATTCGTTCCTGTAAAGTTAACAGGATTAACAAATTGAATGGGACGGCTGGTGGAATGCAGCGCGATATTAAGTTTCAATTAGGGCTAAAGCCTTGTACAATATAGTAATTTCTTCGTTTTGTTCTTTTTTCGTCCTGGGGTTTGTTATAATGAAAGTTTATTTTTATCTGAAAGTTTTCCACTCTCCCGCGGGACTTTCTAATATCCATTATATACACGATATTACGGAGTCGCGACAGAATTAAACCAGGACTGCTCGGCGCTCCATATCCGCGAGAACATCCTTCAACCGTTCCTATTCCATCCTCATGTGCATATGGTGTTCTCCCTGGAGAACTCGTTGATCGCCTGAAGAAATGGAATTTTGGACAATTTTCTACAAATTGGCAGACGACGAACTACATTTTTCGGTTGGCTAATCTAAGGGGTTAGATCCGCCGTTAAATGTAATGTTGGCATACGTTCTGTTGGAATACCAAAGGTTAGAGTACTGTGGGCGTGCGCTAGATACCCAAGCACGTCGTTGCTGAGGTAGCTCGTCTAACACTTTACCTGCACATCCTCATAGACGTATTACCGACAAAAATTACCTAAACGTCACTTACCAAAGTAAACAACACACGTTTCCTTAGTACAAATACTCTGACTACACAAACCAGACTTAAAATTACCTCAACAGAGGCTACTTGTTCGCCCAAAGCGTATAAATCGCTCACCCATAGTACTCCAATCTATGCCAGTGACGTTGGTCGCCACCAAAAGGCTATGACATCAATTCCGCACATAGTTCAATGACGAACACATTTAATATCGACTCGAGGAATTGATCGAATCTGAAGATAACCCCACTATCGACTGATTTCAGGAAGACATCTCCAAACATTCCTTACACCTTTAGAAGTGTAGCGTGACAGACGACCTCCTCCTTTCGAGAATATTGAATCGTCTGAAAGCGAGATTTGCTCAGTGTTATAGCAGTCGGCTCATGATATGAAGAACCTGAGTTGAAAACTCGAGCAAACGCTAAAGATTTTATCTTGTGGTGTATACGTTCGAAGGTTGGCTTTGAAGTCTGAGACCGTCCCACAGTGCGGAGTTCTTATAGAGTAAGTGGGCAAAAGTCGTTCTTGACGGACATTTAAAGAGTAAACTAAGTAGATCACTAAAAAACACATGTATTTTAAGGGTCTTGAATAAAAACTAAGGCTTTTTAAATTAAAATTATATTTACAAAAATTTAATTGAAGTGGTTTATCGACCATCCAAATTTAATCAAAGAAAAAAGAAATTACAAAAAAAAAATGAAAAATAATTATACAAAAAATGTATAAAGAATTAACATCAATTATTCGCTGTCCGAAAAACTATCTTCGGATGGCGATAAGTTGTCCAGTTCAACTTGGGGAGAGTTTAAATTCGTGTCCAAAAGATATTTTTTTATGTCCTCTGAATTAAGCTTTGAGTTTGAATGGTTTATTTTCCTGCTTGAGGAAATGAAAGGGTCTGAAAATATTATAAGACGATTTAAAAGATCAGCATTGGAATTGATCCTATTGTTTTTCCTTGTATGATTTAATCGATTTTTTCTGATGACTTTATGGGTCGCCTCCAAAGCTTCCTCAGAGAGTATTCCAATTGGAATAAGATGAAAGATTTGCTCTAGGGTCTTAGAATAATTTGTTGGCTATGATCAGCAATCAGATTCCTTTACTGTTTAGGCTCATCATGGCCCCCGTCGCCTTTTTCGTTTTTGATCGCCCAATCCTCTCCACTAAGTAAATCTTGTTTAGACATTTTTTGCCATTAGGATCTTGCGTCAAACTACTTTCGGTACACCAGAAATTTCGAAGTACTCGAAGTTTTTTTTTTATTGCCTAAGTTTATTTTGAGATTAGAAGATTTCGAAAAATATTCTAAACTCTCTTCCAAAAAAACTGATTTACTTTTTTCAGCCAAGCCCCTATTAAAAAAAGATTTTTGAATCAGCATACATGAAATCTCCAAATACGTATGTTTAGGGCCGATTCACCAATCTCACCTGGCTATGCTGTTGCACGAAAGGCAAATGAATTGCATTTCATTTGCTCAAATACATTTATCATACCATCTTAAAATTTGATAAAAAATAGCAAAACAATATGGCCGATTTCAATCAGCTGTTTGTAGTCGATAGTCTAGAGGCGTAAAACATGTCGAGTAGGTACTAAATATAGGATATAAGAAGTTGAACTGTTTAAAATATATGTACTTTCGATTTTCCGCTATTTTTTAAAATAAATTAACGATTTATTCTAGACGCTCTTTACTCTTAATTCTTACTAAGGAAAGCTGACAAGTCCCCAGAAGAACAAAACGGAATTGTACAAGCTGTGCACGTATCCGACAAGTCAATTCTTCTATCAGCTTTCTCTATCTATAACTCTCTCAGAATTTAAAGCGTTTTAGGCAGCAGTGTCCAGAATAGCGAAATAGAGTTAATGAACAACTTAAACAAATTTATTTTAAAGTCAATTTTTTTTTTTTACGCTTTGTATTTTATATTTATTATTTTGCTAGCTGACTACCCGTGCTTCACCACGGCCGATAAGTAGTTTTTATATTGCGTTAAATAAGGTATGATCGAAAATAATGCTACTAAATAATTTAGTACAGCTTATTATCGCACGGACTTTAAAGTTACCCAAGAAACACCATGTGGAGGTAACCGTGCTTGTTTCCGTTGGGTTGTAAAAGAAAAAAATACAACAACCACTTAAAAAGTTAAGTAAAAACAGACAAATACACGTTGAAAAGAATAAAACTAATAACTTTGAAGCTTTAAGTGCTTATCTCTTCGATTGACATCGTTCCACCGAATATTACAACTGAATCTTTTTTGTAGAGAATTTAGTAATCTTTCGAATAGCCGCCTTCTACTTACTACAATTTCCCAACCGTTTTCGAGATATTTTAAAAAATATACTGAGATCCGAAAACTTTGTATCACTATTAATACATTTTTTTTCCATATATTTCGTACCTCCAAACGATACCAAAGTTTAAATATCTTACTTAGATTAGATGAATGTCTAATACCTGGTACAAGTTTCAAGTGAAACAACCATCGTTTCTGAATACCCAAACAGAAAATTAGTTTGGAAAAGTATTTCTACAATTTTCCTCGTAAACGGTTACAGAAATCGCTTTAATAATGGTTGTATTCATCATATGAACTCGAAAATTTAAGCTTTCCGATTTTTTCCTGCAAATTTTGCTTCAAAAAGCATATTCCAGTAAACGGATTCAGCTGGTTAATAAACTTGACCTTTCAAATAAGAAGAAATTCTTTGTACCAAATGTCATCAAAATCGGATGGACCATCACCAGGGCGTAAACTCTATGAGGGACAAAATAAGAGTTTATTTCTATTAATTCAAGGTCTGCCATCATAGTTGAAATTAACCTCAATTAAAAATAATACTATGAAATAGATATTGTACGGTAACAGCTGTTCTTTATCGTCCTAGCAACGCATGCTGCCTAGGCTTGCCTGCTCTAACCAACTAAAACTTTAATCCCCTCTAATTTAATCCCCTTAAAAATTCGAATATCAAAAAATCCTTTCTTAGGGAGTGCCTACGTTATATAGGGAATGTCCATGCAAAATTTCAAAATTTTCTGTCGAGCGGTTTGGGCTGGGCGATGATAGGTCAGTGAGTGAGTGGTATTTGACAAATATATAGTAGACTAGCTGTTACCCGGTGTGCAATGCTACACCTACTTTATATTAAATATCTGTAGCCGGGCTTACCATGCTACACATGCTTCATATTAAATAGTTGTAACCCAGCTTCCATGGTACGCCTACTTTATATTATATATTTAAAAAAATGAATGATTATATTATATTGGTCCAAATTATGAGAATATAAGATAATAAATTGAGAGCTCGGCTGAAAAAGTTATTTCCCATTTTTTTTTAGAGAAAGTGGGGTGGAAATTAAATTGATCCTTATTTTTTAAAAAGTACCCTTACTTTTAAAATGGTATTACAATTAAGTGATTCCAAATAATTTAATTGCAATACCGTTATAAAGAAAATCCAAACCAAACTCCCTGTGTTTAATTTTTTTAAAGAAAAAAAAATATGTGGTCCATAAATAAATATTCATAAAAAATAGCAATACAAATGAGGCATTTAATTAAGGTTATGATTAGTTATAATTTGTCATAACCTACAACTGAAACTATATTCTTTATTTTCATTGATTTTTTTTTAAAATATAATATTTATTTATTTTAAGGGCTTCACATCTAAAGCTAAAACCTCAACCTTGCGCAAATATAATATTAATATGTTATATTGTTTACCTGTTCATGTAATAATCCGTAACTGAGTTTTTTTTATGAATGAAAAAGTAGGTAAGTCGTGCAGGGTTTATGTTATGTATGCCAAAAGGAAAGTTTTAAAAACATAGTTTGTTGTTTCAAATACACTTTCACATATTTTTGTTCACTTTTTTTTCCTTTCTATTAAAGCTTCTGTTTCAAATTTTATGGTTCATGCACTCTTCTATAAGGATAGTCCTTCTATCATAGGAAATAGGGGCCTCTAAGAATAAAAACAAATTTAAGGTATTTTTCTTGCAGTTATGGACAACAATGAATTAAAGGTATTTGGGAATTTCAATAACGACATTGACTTGGCGAGCAACAATATTTTTACCAGAATTGCAACCGTATTTAAACATTTAGTCCAAGAGCTGGTAACACACTTTTCAAGTGTTTTATGTGCCTTGAAATTGTCGTATAGTGGGTCTCTAGTGTAGATAAAAAGTTAAGTATATGGTTGCTGGACATACCTTGAAACACCAGGTACTGCGCATGGTAATCAGTAACAAACTATGGGCCAAAAATAGTGTTTTATTCAGAAGCCATAAGTGTTCAATGTAAAATTAAGGCAATTCTATAATGAATAATATATAAGGCAGACACTTTTAAGTGGGATACATATAAAAAAAAAGAAAAAACCGAAGTGGGTTTTTTGTAATATTAAATGAAGTCTCTTCTTCACACTGCTATTTAAACACCATAATTGAAAATAATTACAAAAGGGCAGACACTTTTTGTGAGGTTTAGTAATCAGCAAACATGAAAATAAATTCAGCCGATGATAGACTGCAATACACTGTGTGTAACCGTAGGAGTGAGTGAGAGCACCAATCATCTGGACAGGACAGTTGTGGCTGTTCTAGAAATAAAGCAACTTGCCTTAATTATACATTAAAGATTGTTGGCTTCTGAATAAAATACCATTTTAGTGACATATTTTTTTAACACCTTTCCCCTATGTGCAGTACCTGGTGTTCCAAGGTATGTCCAGGATACACATATATGCCTTACCTATCCACGACATGCAATACACCAAAATTCCAAGGTGCATAAAACACTTCATGAAATGTGCGTTACCAGCTATCCGACTAAATGTTGACAGTCAGAGGATATAACTATCCCAGACAAAAGAAAGCATATGGCAGAATATAATGATTAAATTATTATGGATATTAAATTAATAAAAAATTGCATGGAAAATTTAATTACTTATTCATTTATTAGAACCCCACAATTCACGTGACTTCCTCTTCTTATAAAAATAATATTTTAATACATTAATTTATCTGCAAAAAAATAGCATGCATTAAGAATAACTTTATTAAAAAAAAATTAAAGTGAGGCTGCCCAAATTAATAGGGTTGCTAAACCATACAGCTCTTGTAACAATAAAATAATGTTTCAAAACGTGGTGAAAATTAATTCATTTATATACATTCATTTGTATGATTATAAACATTTATGTAATTTATTATGTACATCTATCTATATGCGAATAGAAAAATAAGTTAAATATAACAACATTTAATATAATATTTTAATAATATTTGCATATTTATGTGAGAGAATTAATTTAAAGTTCATAAATTTAAGTCCTTTACAAAATCCCATTTAGAAGTTATTATTTGTTCTGGTTTCCTAACAAAATTTTTACTACCATATAAATTAAAGTTAGAAACATCTGGTTTCTTTCCAAAACAGTTTTCATAGGGTATTTTATTGTCAATGGTGTTAGCTAAAGAGAGATTTTTCAAATAAGTTGCTACACAGACCATTTCTGGCCAACATTTTTTTCTACAATAGCTTCTGCCAGTAAACAATGAGATATATTCATAATTGTTCTAGTAAATCACACCATTTAATTCATGAACATATGAGGGACAGGGATTAATTATGATACCCTTTTTTTTTTGGTAGTCATAATTCATACTATTTAAATATTCCTTACCAATGTCATATCTCACAATACCAATTCTCTTATTTCCTAAGTTTTCAACCTCATTTACTTATTGAACAAAGGAATGAAAAACTTCTGTTTTAGGTTTAATAGTTTAAATCCTAGCAATCTTACTATTTATTTGAGTGAGACCGCGACAAAGGGAATTCATCACTAAACACTTAAATAACAATAAACAATACTGAACAATTATGAAGAAATTAACATGAGAGCAATCTTACTATAATCATCTATAAATGAAACAAAATATTTTTCACCTTTAAGACTCATAGTTAAAAAAAGGTCCACATCAGTGTAAACAATTCCAAAATACTTTTAGCCTTGTTCTTATTGTTATTTACACACTTCATCAGTTTCAATAAAAAAGTTAAGTGTTTTTCCACATACTAAAACCCTCTCCATCAAATACCAGTACATATTCATTTATACATTAAACAGAAAAGCGAGTGAGAGATACCGAATACTATAACCGACATTGCAACCTTCCTTTACTAAAGAGATAAAAAAACTCTCTCAACAAAAGTATTGAAATTATTAAAGTTCTGAATAGAAACATGAACACTTAATTATATTATATTAGTCCAAATTATGATTAGATAAACACAGAACATTTTTATGATATACTTATTTATACGATATTAGTCTATATTCAGGTTAGAGCAGTGTTGCCCTAGGCAATCAAATCAAAATTGATTTAATATGAAGAAAACTGATCTGATATTAAGAAAATTAATCTTAAAAAATATGATATTTTATTATATGATATCTTATAAGATATTTGTCCAAACTCTGAGAATATAAACCTACTATTTAGATAAACAAACAAAGGTTTTGTATTGCACTTCTTCTTAGAAGGAGGGGCAACACTGGAAAGAAAATGCCGATTTCTGACTATAAACTCTTCTGTATATGACAGTTTCGAACTCGTTACTTCCAAACTATGAATCCTAGAAGATTTTGAGCTAGACTACGAGATTTCCCGGATCAAGACGTATCTATGTGCGAAGTTTGGTCAATATCAGTCAAACGATGTGGATTTGTATAAGGAACAAACAAACAGAAAAACAGAAAAACAGAAAAACAGACACGTGATTTTTATATATATAGATAAGTTGTCGTGGCTTGGCGATTCAACTTTTACCAAGTATTAAAGGAATAAGGAAACATAAAAATATCAAATTTGTTTTATGTCAAGTTATCTATGATGTATGGCGTTAGTGCAGTGTGTTGATAGTAAGTTGGTTGTAAATGTAAGTATAATTTTTATTTTAATGGAATACGTAACATCAACTCTTTATATCAAAGAACCTTTTTCTACCTTATTTTTACATTTTGATGTGTTGTTTTCGTTCTTCAATTTAGTGTTAGAGGTCATGTTATAATTTTTCATCTATCTGGTACCTAGTTAAATATTTGTCCTATATATTGGCAGCTGTCTCTGTATACAATCTGTCAGTGACAGAGTTCAGATTTCGGTCTTTATTGTCTCGTTATGAGGGTGTATATAAAACTTCTCTCCTGTTGTTTCGTTTGCTTGAAAGGCATTCACCAACTGTTTGTTGTTTTTTTCTCGAAGTTTGTTATCCGTCGTCATGTGCCAAGATTGCTGCCGGTTTCCTGTAATTAAGCTTGTGGCCTCGGTTTGCAATAATTGTAGCGTATCTTTGTGTTGGCTTTGTCTTGCTGTAGTCCTTGCTAGTGCGTCACCTTTGGTGCTTTGTCCTGTGTCTTCATGTGCTGGGAGCCATTATATAGTTATTACTTTACTCGCCTGATGCATCCGTTCAAGTATATTTATAATTATTGGTTTTTGATTGTATATGTTTTGTAGTCCGTAAATTCAGCTAAGTGAGTCCCTACAGATTGTTATTTTATTTCTTGCACATTGTCTAAGCTTCAATATCAAGCCAAAACTTCGACAGCAATATAACTAAATGTTAAAAAAAATATTTTAATTCAACAGAAGTTCGAACCTCGATTATCTACGCGCTCTCAATCTCAACAGCCAACGATCTCTTCTCATTGACGAGGAAAATGAGTTTGGCTTGCGAATCTCCTCCACTTCTGGCAGAGAAAATGCAGTTCCTAGTCCACTTACGAAACTATCTGTACCCTCTTGATAACATGATAACTATATCTTGCCATGACCCAAAAGTGTTCCATTTGTCATCTCCTTACAACTTGGTATTGCAATCTCCGAGATTGCTTCCCGGCAAATTACTATCGTACCGTCTAAACGTTGATTAAGTTGTCTAGAATGGGCGTTGCCCTGAGCATATGTATAGGGCAGACGAGAAGCCGCCAAGGTAAGATAGGAACGGGTTGTGAGATCTCATTAGGGTGAAATTGCTCTAATTTCTCCCGAGTTCCTCCGGGAGTAGAACTGTTTGGGATCTAATCCGAGACGATTCCAGTCCATTTCCCGGGAAACTAGACCGGCCTTCAGCGACCTCTATTGTCTGCTCTCCTCAAACAATTAGTCAGCCCCAGGAGCTCCTCGACAGTCAGTCACCTCCATTCTATTGTGTCCCCGGCCCGCCACCTCCTCCTTCATAGATTCCACGGCTCTTATCCTTAATCTGTCAGTCGTCAAATATTCGCCGTTATTGTAGGCCGTAATTAGGAATTCTTGTTTGCTCTTAGTTTTGGATCTGAATGCGAATGCCTGCGGTTGTCGACTGCTCGTCTAAATCAACTATTGACTATTCTCTCGTCTTACTACTAGACACAACGCGCAGAACTGACTTTTGATGGATCTTTATTACCATGGAGGTATTTGAAAGCATTTAAAGCATTTCGACTGAACTTAAGTTTAATTCCCTTACATCTTTTTCATCTACTGACAACTATCAACTAACTACTTAGCTCATTGATCGCCAACTATGAATTATACCGTAGTTTGTACTTTGTCTGTTTTTGACAACCTTTATTGCCCTAGGTTTACTCACATGGAAACTATACCAGGTGTACCTCATCGTTTTTTTTTCTTTTTGTAATATGTTGTAGTACCTGCTTAAAAAAAATATCAGGCACGTATTTTCCTGTACGTATAATATATCAGAAGTGATAATTTGGGCTTAAAGTTTTGCTTAACTAATCAAAAATGATATCCAAGAGTGTTTATGTGAAGAAAAAGTTTTTAATGGGCAAAAAATATGATTTTTCGAGTGATTCCCGATGCCGAGTGAACGCGATCTATAGTATGCGACTCTGTATCTGAATTATACAACCAGTCATTTAATACCAATAGCGATTTGTTCAAGATCAGCAGGCAGCAATATCAAATTTATTTATTAATTAAATTTTAACGTCCATTTATTATTAACTAAGAATTTTAGGACGGGTTATCTATAGGTTACCACCCTTTTCTAGCCAGGATAGGGCTGATGCCTTTTTTTTTTTCTAAATAAAAGCCACCACCCCTAGTGGGAATCGAACCCATGACCCATTAGTCCGGGCGTTGGGTGGAGTTGAGTATGAAAAAATATGAGGACCGCATTCAGTGTATGGGGTTGAACTCAGAAAAGCATGCAGATTATGATTCTGAATGTTGCCAGGAGTCGTATTGGTCCAATTTTTGTTTACACCCCACCCCCCTAGACATGGTATCATTATAACGATTGTTTTAGTTAGAATATCCAATTGACTTTTATGATTAAAGATACTTTCAGCTAATTAAGTAAAAAAAGAACAGGAAAATAAAAAATAAAAACAATAATTATTAATAAAAAAAATTATTTAATTCAAAAAATCAAATTTAAACATATCATAAAAGAAAAAATTAAAATTATCAATCTTTTTTATTCTGACAATCGTTATTTATGCATTTGCATAAAGAAATACAATCAGAATATAATTGTTTACAAGAGCAAGCCAATGTCTTACAATTGGATGTACATTTACACGGTTGAATCAAAATTCGGAAGTGGTTGCTTGGTCATTTGTCGTGGGTACAAATTACCATCCTTCCTTTCATAGCCTAAGAAGGCTCACCCATACATATGTTTGTGCTGAAGCTATCAATAGATGTAAATGTAGAGCATCTGATGTGCAAATAACTTTTAATAAATTTAAGCCGAAACCGATATTTTGGGAAATTAACTTATTCCGAAGTTCATCAGCCGTTGAATTTTTTTTTGAAAAAAGATAGATGCAAATGTTTTCCAATTGTTTTAGCTGTTCGACACTTAGGTATGGATTTCCCAAATGCTTTAGAGCGTCTTGTACAAAATCTAACGATGCAGCTTTTAAAGCATTTTATTTTTCGAGCCAAATCTGCTTGTTGAATCGCAACCACTCAGAGCGTGTAATGCTGGCAAAATACCACAAATATTATCTCCAAGGGATTGAGCAGCCAGATGACATCCTGAAATGAATTTCTTCTTATAGGAACCGTCGAACCATAAACCTAAACAGCCTAGACGAGCAAGCTTGTTCCAGAAGTGAATTCCAAGAATGAAAACATCTGTATCAGCGCTAATAATTTTCATATGGCTAAGTTTGATTTTCACTGCGTGAAATATGTGACAAGATATCCTTGAATCCGCTTCTAAATGGTTTAAATTCAAGTCAGGTACTTGTAAAATAAAGAACCTTGTAATTTGAAACATTTTCTTGGACCATCAAATCCTCCACAAATATATACCTCGCAATCTTCTTTTATTTGTGCATATCTAGGGGCAGCAGTACATAGAAATCCAACAAGCTGTAATTTATTTTCAGTGCTTCCAAAGAAATTATTACAATTAGTTGGGATTTTGGTGAGTTCATTTGAAATTATAAAATTTCTCATTATTTGAGCTTTACTCCGTAAAGTTGATTCAAAGTATTTTATTGAAATATCATCATATCTGTCAAATACAATGTCTACTCGTTCTACATTTGGCTGCCCAAAAAGATTATGAATTCTATTAAAAAATGCCTCAGCAAAATCACCAAATGTGCTGAAATTTTTTAATTGGATCCGATGAACAAGTTCCATACCATCAACAATGTAAATTTTTGAAATAGGTAGATTTACAATATCCTGCCGCGTGTTAGTACCACACTTTTAATTGTTTTCAATTTCAAGGGCGAGTTCTGATTTTGGAGATTTCCTGTAGAAACCTTCAGCGTCAAAAAGGTACTTGCAATAATTTCAAATGGTGCTAAAATGTTTGTATCAAACCCACGTTCATTAGCCAACAAAAATGTTTTCTGAATGTGACTTGTATCTGTTGCATCTTGCAACTTTTTATTAGAAGTACATACTCTCGTTTTCTTTTTCTGAAGGAGTTACAAAATTGGTAAATTTCATTTTTTTTAATAGGATCAGATAACGTTTTACTTTTTAGGACGAATCGCTCATTTTCGTACATTCTTAACAAAGCCTCTCCATTTTCTTGTATATTTAGCAAACATTGCTTACAGGTTTCTTCAGCAAGTTCACCAGTGTAAATACTTTATAATATTTTGAATATCTTTTTCGTCTTTATTGATTCTTGATTGCGTCCATTCATCATGATAATTAATGTCACTTGTAGGGTCTGCTTGTATTTTGAGATATGAAGAAAAAGCCGCGTGAATACTATTTTTAAACGGATAAAGGAGCAGCCATCTCTGCATCGCTTGAAGAGGGAAAGGGACCAGCACAGCTGCCGGCAACATGTGATTTTCTATTATTTAGGGTATCAGGTAAAAGAATTTGAGCACAGTTGCCGGTCCTCACATTTTGCATACTCAACTCCATCCAGCGCCTGGACTACATGGCACGGAGTGTTAAGTGCTCATGCCTTAACGCTCACGGCCACCGAGCGTCCCCAATATCATGATACCTCAACAATATCAAGTTCCCATTGTCGTCCTAACAATTTCAAAAACTTATTTCGCCATTAATAACCGATTCGTACAACTGAGGTGAAGTTTCTGGAAGCCGTGAAATTGGCTCTTCTTTGACGTTGGATTTCCGATAATTATACTGACCGCTCATGTAATATATATATATATATATATATATATATATATATATATATATATATATATATATATATATATATATATTGCGGGAGTCCTGGAGGCTTAAAGCACATAGGGTATTTGTATAAATGCTCGAGCCTGGAGTGGTAAGAAACAACGAGGAAGTGTATAGGAAGTTGTTGCTCTCCCCGTACCATTGTCTTCCTCTCCTACTTCCGCTTCTACCATTTCCTCCTCTGACTCCTTTCAGGGCTCTGTAGTAATCACCTTCTCTTCACATAAAATACTAGCCGAGTACCTTCTCCACGTTTTACCTCCTCTCTACTAAATCTTGTTATTTAGTACCTAAACTAAATCTCAACTTCATCCCTTCTGTCTTTCGGATCCAAGTATGGAATGTATTAGTACTTTCCGAAGAAATATATATATTAAGGTTGCAGTCATGAAAGAGGTTTTTTATAATTTCTTCGTGCTCTCTTTAAAATTTACACACTCACACACACGTATATATATTTCACTATTGTATTATTAAATAAATAAGATTTTGTCTACAACTCATAAGTTAATAAAGCTTGTATTATAAGCTAGGACCTATAAACATTGTGAGTCGGGGAATTAGGATACTAATGGAAAAGTAAATGGGAATAGTATTTTATTAATCTTTGAATGAGAACAGATATTTCATTTATGATTATATAAATGTTGAATATTATAGGTGCTAGTGTACAAATATTTTGTTGCCCGTATATTAGTAATTATCTGATGGTTAGTTTTGATTTATATTATATTTAATATTTATTTATTTAATTTTTTACGTCCATTATAATTAACTGAGAATTTTAGGACGGGTTATCTATAGGTCACCACCCTTTTCTAAGCAGGATAGGGCTAATGCCTTTTCTTTTTTTTTCAAAGAAAAGCCAACGCCCCCTATTGGGAATCGACATGACGTTAGGATTTTCATTAACATCACTTTTAGCCAATTTGTTTAGGTTACGTTCAATGTTGAAACCATATGAGGTAATAAATTCATAGGGTGAAAGTTCTTGTATTGTGTTTTTAGACTACGATTCGAGTGGTCCTCGAAATGTATCTTTTTCCCTCCGCTAATGTACTATGTTGTATTTTGATAGGTGACATAATATGTGTTGACATGAAGGTGGTTTCCTCATCTATATGCAAATGAGGAAGTGTAATTCCATCCCCCAACTCTCCCCTCTTCCATCCATTTCAGTAGGACTCTACGTCATTGGGCGAGTCCGTTTGGTTCGAGCTTCCTCGTACGCCTCTGCTATTCGTCGGTTCTGTGTCAGCTTCGAATTTAGAGGTTCTCTTTACGCTTCTTTAAATGGAAGCTTGACAGCCATGAGTTTTAAGACACTATCACTCCGTGCCAAAGATTGTGGGTTCAATACTTACTAGAAGAGGTGGGCTTTCTTTCTAAGAAATTAAAGGTGTCTCCTCTATCCTGGCTAGAAAAATTGGTTAGCCGTTGATAACCAGAGAATTTATACTTCTAATAAAGGGGCATTAAATTAAAAATAAAGATATTTACTTTACCATTACAATATTGCTTTTTTGAGCGTAAATCTATTTCGTTGTGTGGTAAAAAACAAGATATAATTTTTACCATTTAACAGTTTTGTTGTTTAACCATGTTTGATATATGGCTGACGAGCCTCCCGAAGAGGAAGAAATAATCTTAGCCCTTGACAAATTAAAGATAAATGCGGCTCCTGGGTATTACGGTCTTTTGCAGGAGCTATTCAAGCAAGGAGGAGATCCTAGTGAGATGCAGACAAGAACGTATGCTGAAATGTAGAAGGAAGAACCAATGGCCTGAGCCTGAGAAAGACTCTACCCCATCTACACAGAAAAGGGGATCTAACCAGTAACTTATCGAGGAATATCTCTCGTACCAATTACTTACGAAATTCTGTCTCGAATAATCTACGAACGATGCTTTCCAATTGCGGAACGTTGATCAGCGTGCAAGTTCGTATTAGCCAATCCTTTATTTCTGGGAAGGGTCTGAGGCTGGGTGATCCTCTGGCAGGCATGATGCATAACGTGGGTGTTAAAAAGGCGTTACGGGATTTGTACGATTCGATAGTATCGGGTGGCCATTACAGACGTGCAGACAGTCTTTCAAGAATTGAGTGCAAGGAGGTTGATCTTGGAAAGTAAATGTTTCCAAGATAAAGTATATGACAATGGGACAGGAAGTCCGGCCAAGGGAAAATTTAAACTTTGGCTCATTCATTTGACCATAGGACTTTGAGACGTGGATCATTTCCAAAATGGATAAAGAGCCACTCGTAACTTACGTGAGAAGGATACTGCGTTTCTTTTGGTGCGCTGGCCAGACACTGAAAGGAAGAACTTGGACTTGTATGAGGCTTATAAGATGAAAGATGTTGTCCATTCAATTTTAATTAAAGATAGAGTGGCCACGTGGTGCGTGTGGATCCTCCAAGCTTACCAAGAGGGACAATGGAGGAGATACTTCATGGCATCAGAAGAAGGATAGAGTTCAAAGCGTAAGGAAGTGGTTGGTTGTTGCATAAGATCGGGACGGCTGGTGGAGGCTGTTTTAGGAAGCCCTGACCTATGAATGGATTGTATGGTAAAGTAAGTCAATCTACAAGCCAACCAATAAACCAAAGTCCTAATTATCGACGAATTGTCTGACACACCTACCCGGTCGTTTGCTGGCTGGAATATCTTTACAAACCCCTGTAAACGTCGCCTATAGGGTAGCTGAATTGGTCGGGATGATAAGAGGCAAGGTAACCTATTGGGTCGGACATGCCACGCCCTTCTTTAATCTCTCACACACATTATGTGTTCTTTACGATTATTGTACATTTCCCGTTACTAATCCATGTACCTTATTAAACAGGCTATTTTCTGTCGAATATATTTAAATGTATTTGACTGTTAATTAGACAGGTTATACTCTGGGACGAGGAATGGAGGCTAGTCGTGACCCAGCCTAAAATGAGATATTTATCCAGGTGCCCCCGGACTCTTTATAATGAGAAAAGTTTACACCCCCCCTCCCTCATCCTCCTTTTCCTTCGTGTAATTTATGCAGTATTTATAACATCCGCCCTACCTTCATCCTTTTACTTTTTTCTCCCTATCGCTTCCTCGATTCTCTGAAATAACCTTACCTTTTTTTTTCTTTTTTCTTTAATTTAAATTTCGCATTATGAATTTGATTAGCTTTCTAGTCTTTTGACGAATGCTGTTGAACATTTGATTTATCTTGAAAGTTTGGGTTGATTCATTGTTGCAATTGTACTTGCGTATTGAAGACAAAGAAGCTTCGTCACTTAGGCGTGGCAGCTGCGTAAACCAATCGATTTCCTCATCAAAGCAAGAGTCACAAGATATAAAATGTTTATATGTACATACATAATTTTCTTTAATAATCAGTAAATTAAACTATTTGGTATTAGTTTTAAAAATGAAATTGAGTGAACTGGACGCTTTAACATAACATTTCTTATATAAATAGTTCGCTGACTTTCAAAATACTCATTATTTTATATACTTATAAAATTACCAAATTACTTTGATACTTATTTATTTATATTGGCCCGGGAATGTTTGTTTCGATTTACAGCCATTTATGTTTAAATTTATGTTTCGGTGGATTTATAGCCTACCGATATAAATAACTTTCTGTTCATGCCTGTATGACTATATAATTGTATACATTAGGATCGTCGCAGTGCCCTTAAAGGGGAAAAAATTGTATGCCTTTTATAAACGGCAACCCCTCAAAATGATCAGCCTTTCCAGATATTTAGATAGCCAAAGTTTGAGCCTGGTAGGAGGTCTTTAACACATGCCGCAAAGCGCCTATAGTTTTCAAAATGTTGATTTATCCGCTATTTGGCGACTTTCACGGCCAAAATCTCAGGAACAGTTCATCCTATGCACCCGAACTATTTCTTAAATTAAAGATGATATTATTCTACGTAATTCATTTTTTAAAGAAAATTGCCGTAACTTCAAGTCTAACGCATCTACAATAGCCTTTGACATAAAAAACGGGACCTTGTACCTCTAATAACGAACTTCGCATTTTATGAGAGTTTTTTCCTAAATGAATGAATTACTTATCGAAATGATATCTTATATCTATTAATGATTCTTAAGAGATACGGTAGGTATTTTAGAGATGTATACTATACCAGGGTGTCTACTGCACGAAAAAGTCACGAAAATGTCACGAAATGAATAACAGGGCACGAAAATCACGAAAAAGTCACTAATTTGGAAGTCATGTCACTAAATTTTCCTATTCAAAGATTTCCCATCAAAGTGCTAAATTCGGCGAAGTTTCTGGAATTAATGTTTTTCCACTAAAACTGTGTACAATAGGGTGGAGTGAAAACTCGCAGATATTAGCTAGGGCTCATGTGATCATACCTGCCTTAAAGTTATGTATAGAAAATACTATTGATGTTCCTCTAGTTGTTAGGATTTCCACAGTTGTGCAGAACCATGTTACGGTGGACGGATTCTGCTAGTTAACGAACTTGACCTTTCAAATTAGACGAACTATAATTGTACGAAATTTCATCAAAATCAGACCATTTTTTAGCCGCTGGGAGAGGGAAAAGAGAAATATATATATATACACATACAAATTTCAACAACCGTCATATTCGTAATCTATGGAATCTGAAACGTGAAATTTTCGTGTCGCCATTTCCGGGTTGCGTCATGATGTCAACCTCATAAGTGCGTTTCCTGCTTCCGTAGGGAGGAACCCCGCTTATGAGGTTAACCTCTTGACGTCTTGGATCACTGACATTTCTGAGAATAAGTTCCATTATTTTTGCCATTAACACTCAACCTCGGGCATCGGTGTCTTCATGGAGAAAGTAGGTTGTAATAAAATTTACACTTTCGCTCTCGAACCGTAATGTTTGACACCACGCAAGTCGGTGGGACGGAATGCCTCGAAAAAAAAAGTTTCTAGTTTCTAGGTTTTTTTCATCATTGGGTTTGCATTTTTTGCATCACAGACCCTAATAATCACAAGACAATAAGTTTAAGGTCAACGGCTACATTTTTATTTCATTTTTACCAAGTTTTTTTCGTATAACTCGACGCCATATTGCATTCCGCAATTGATTTCGTTTATTCGAACGGTTCATTTTGTACGTTTTTATTCCTTGTTATTTTTTAATTGCTTATAGTTGGATAATGTATTTGACAATGAAACAGGTTAAGTAAAATAAGAAAAAGAATTTATTGTTAGAAAAATAGCTTTCTAAGAGAGAGATTCGAAGACCTTGTGACTTATCAACTGCCTTTATGTGGGGCCTTTCTCAGGGTGTCTACTGCACGAAAAAATCACGAAAATCACGAAAATGTCACGAAATGGAAAATAGGGCACGAAAATCACGAATAAGTCACGAATTTGGAAACCACGTCACGAAATTTTTCTATTCCAAGATTTCCCATTAAAGAGCTATAATAAACTGCAAAAAATTATATAGTAGCGTTAATTTTGCTGATAATTATTTAACGCAATAAAATATCTACTTATCTGCCGTGGCGAAGCACGGGTATTCAGCTAGTAGTAAATACTTGTTTTATTCACTTCAATTTTTGTATTTACTTGTTTTTTGAGACTGCACGAGTATTTATTCCTCCTACATGTTGTTATTCACCCGGAATAGTATAATATTAGACCTGCCATTTCTTTTCCGCCTCTTCCTCCATGATGCTCGCTGGCTGCTGTGTGTTTACTCAGACATCATTTAATAAATATGCCCAACAGCATAAAATGTGCCCATGGTTCCAGTAGCAATCTGGAGTCCCAAATGTTTAACGGTCTCCAAACTTTAAAGTGCATGGAATTGGCCGGGGGAGGTATGGCACCTCTATGGAGGCAACCTCCATGGTGAGCCACTTAAGTCCTTGTGTCCTACTGGGGTATGGTGAGGTGAGACAGTTTACACCAAACAATGGACCTAAAACTTCAAAATTGTTTCGTTTTCTTCAACTGGCTTTTGTCTCTGTGTATTGTTTTTCTAATTGCATGGAATAGTAAAATTAGTATTTTAATAATATAAGGTAAGAAAATGAGAAATAAATTGGTAATAGTGTTTTTAGTGTGGCGAACGGTGAGAAGGTTCCTATCAGTTTCCTGTTGTGGCGCCCTAAATCTTCCTGCTCTTTGAGATGTCATTTTATATTTTTCACGAAAGATCAAAATGCTTCTACTCCTTTGCTAATGACACTATGGATATGAACGGAACTGCGCTAAGATGACGCAGTTCCTGCGAATAGGACTGTTTGTTAACACTTAGATGTAGATCAAGATGCTTCTCGAAAAGAATGCTTTCACCCTTTTATGGCAATGCAGAAGCTTAAAGAGGATTAATAGATAATGCCTGGTAGAAAATTTACAATAACATTATTTGATGCCTGAACGTTGTGCATATTCCTCTGTGATGGAAGCTGGTGACAGAAGTAAATAACTAAAGGAATGATTTCTTCAGATGTCAAAGCATCAAAAAGGGGGAGCATCTTAAATATTTAAAGATATGTGAAGATCAGATGCAGACAAACGTTTTAAGCCATTAATTCAAAACATTAAAGTGCTAGAAGAGAAAAGTCCGACTCGCAGGAACGCTATTGTCATTTGGAAAGCTTAGAATAGAAATAAACATTTTTTTTTAATTTTTTTAAATTTCGTGAAAATTGTGAACACCCACTCGAACATCTGGAATAAAAGCGATATTAAGGTGTCAGGATACAGGAAGATGGCAGTAGCCAAGTTACACAGAAGCAGAAATTACACAAGTTTAATATGATTAAATGTCAGACCCGTCATTTTAGAAATGGTGGACCCCCCCCAACATCTCCTGTCACATTGAAACGCTACCATAATGCTTATTATGGAGAATACACCTAAAGTAAATTTTGAAATCCCCTTTTTGCAGAAATCGTTAATATTATAAAAAAAAGGGTAGACGAATTTTGTAGATAATTGCAGGATCTAAAATTCGTTTCATAAATATTTGTGTCATAAAACTAACCGCTTCGCTGAAAAATCCGAATAAACTATTTGAATGAACTTTGACCTTGAATAAAATTGTTTGCACTCATGGAATCTTTGTATGGGTTTAACCAACCATTTTTAAGGCGATATCTTTAACCATTTCCGAGAAAAGTGGAAAAATAGTTGTTGAATAAAGTTTTAGGTTTGGGTACTTAGTAGGATTCAGTTAAAATATTTTCTGCGTGTTTGAAATTTATCCAAGCAAAGATTATTAAATTTTGGTTAGTGACGTTTTTAGTTAAGGAAGGATTCAAATAAATTTTTTTATTAACAGACATGAAACGTTTTTGGAACTTCGTATATTTTCCTTAATATCTCAAAAACGGTTGGGAAATCGTGGTAAGTGGAAAGTAACTATTCGAAAGCCTACTAAATTATCTACAAAAAAGTTTCTAAAGCAATTTTCGATGGGACGGTCTCATTTGGAGAAATAAGTCCTTATAACTTTGAAGTAGCTGGTTCCGTTCATTTGAAAGGTTCTTTGGTCTGTTTTCATTTTTCATAGCTTATAGTAGGAAAATGTATTTGTCAACATTACAGGACAAGTAAAATTACAAAAAAAAGTTTTTGTTGTCATAAATAAAGCTTTCCTAGTGGGATTCGAAGACGCCGTGTGAATACATTTATCTCTGTTTACCTCAGTTCTTAATTGGTTGTTTTTTTTTCTTTCTCTGTTTGCCTTTGTTTTTAGCGCGGTTCCTCCCTCCCCCATAGGGAGGAACCCCGCTTATAAGGTTGATACAATGAAACAATCCGGAAGTGCCGACAAGAAAATTTCGCGTTTCAGAACCCCTAGAGACCGAAAATAACGGTGGTTCAAATTTGTATATATATATATGTATATATTTATATATATATATATATATATATATATATATATATATATATATATATTTGTCTGTTCGCTCTCTAGCTCGAAGACGAATGGTCCGATTTTGATGAAATTTGGTACAAAAATCAGTCGTCCAATATGAAAGGTCAAGTTCGTTAACCAGCAAAATCCGCCCACTGGAAGATGGAGTTTGGGGCGAAATTCGCGCAGAAAAAATCGTGACGCTTACGTTTTTGAGTCCATAAGCTTGTAAGTACTCTTTTTATAGGCTTCTTGGGCTAGGAAAACGAATGAAACCATTTTCAAGGCGATAGCTTTAACAGTTTTCGAGAAAATTGGAAAAATAGTTTTTGAATACCGTTTTTGGTTTGGGTACTTAGAATCATGGGATTCAGTTGAAACATTTTCTGCATGTTCTACTTTCATTAAAACTAATATGTTGAAATTTTGGTTACGTTTGGAGTTAATGAAGGGTTAGAATAAAATATTTTATTAACAGACATAAAAAGTTTTGGTAACTTTGTATATTTTCCTTAATATCTCGAAAAAGGTTAAGAATTTGGTAAACAAAAGAATACCATTAGAAAGCTTACTAAATGCTCTACAAAAAAGGTTCTGATGAAAGTTTTGATTAGGCGATGTCAATCGGAGAAATAAGTGCTTAAAACATTAAAGTAATTGATTTTGCTTATTTGAACTGTTCTTTTTCTCTGTTTTTATTCCTTGTTATTTTTTAATTGCTTATAGTTGGATAATGTATTTTACAATAAAACAGATTAGGCAAAATAAGAAAAACAATTCATTGTTAGAAATATAGCTTGCCAAGAGAAAAAGATTCGTTGACGTCTTTTGAATATTTTCAATTGCCTTTATGCTGTTGGTTTTTTTATTTTAATTTTTAATTGATTTTATCTGTAGAATTATTACTATAGTAAAAGAACACAGGAATGTGTGAAAATATTTGATATTTTCCAATTCATTGAAACGTATGAAATGAAGTATCGGTAGAAGAGGATTCTAGGGTCTTGCGGACCTGACCCCAGGTATAGCCAGCCATAAAACCCTTTGAACAAAGGCCGAGGAAAATATTATCTGTTTCTATTCTATGCTTTTCAAATGAGAATAGGGATATGAACAGGAACCGGGGTCTCCCGTGGTCTAATGGCTAGCGCCTTGGATTCATAAGCGGGAGATGGTGGGTTCGATTCCCAACCTCCGGCAGGAATTTTATCATCCCACGGCTCGCTGGTGAAATTCCTCGCTACACCCTGGATGTCGGCGCTAATGACCTAGATGTAGATGTGCCGTAAAAAAAAAAAAAAAAAAAAAAAAAAAAAAAAAAAAAAAAAAAAAAAAAAAAAAAAAAAAAAAAAAAAAAAAAAAATGGAACCGCGCTAAGATGACGCAGTTCCTGCGAGTCGGACTTTTTTAATAGGTTGATATTACTTTGAAGACATTTTTAACTTAAAGCAAAGATGCGCGCATGTCCGATGCTCTCCGTGGCTTAACTGCCCCCGGGATTGGTGATTCAATAGACCCCTTATGACTTTATTGTAATTAAATTAATACAATATTATTTTATTATTAATGAAGTTGGGAATTATAAAGTATGAGTATATGAAAATATTACAATGTGAATTTTATAAAAAAATGTAAACGTTATTAAATAATTTGTTGCAAGTCGAAAAGAAAGTTTGCATACCTAAAAATAAAAAAATCTGAGTTTTCCAAAAAGTATTTTCCACAATGGTTTCCAAATTTTGGGAATCAGGGTTTAATTTATTACGATCTAATTTTAAGAGGATGGTTCATTTGTTTAACTTTTTCAATTTTTTAAGTTGACTGATTCAATTGCCTCTTGGCTCAATGACACCCCTCTCCCCCAATCTCTGATGATGAGAAGAAAAAAATAAGACTTCTAAAAATGATTGCTTTGAAGACCTCCATTATTTACATATATTTTTATTGTTCCTAATTCATATTAAAAAATAAAATTTATTGTACTATATTCATATTCGGAAGACCGGTGGTCGTGATTGTTAAGGCGTGAGCATTTAACACTCCGTTCCAAGGGTCGCGGGTTCGATTCCCACTATGGGGTAGCGGCTTTTCTTTAGAAAAAAGAAAAGGTATCAGCCCAATCCTGGCTAGAAGGGGTGGTAACCTATAGATAATCCGTCCTAAACTTCTTAGTTAATAATAATGGACGTTTAAATTTTAATTTATTCATGTTCAGAGGATGTCATGGAAACTTAAATATTGAAATTGAGTACACATTAGGCCCAGGGCACACGGTAAGACTGCTTTGCTACTCCAGTTGCACGCGCAACTGTTTTGCGACCTCGGCAATGTATTTGAATGGGCAGGCGCACACGACGCAACTGCTTTTTGACAGTCTGACCAAGTGTGAATTAGTTGGTGTTTTAACATCCATAGTGCCAATATTTAAAATAATTTAAAACTGAAGGCCTTTAATGGTCCCCTTAACAAAATTTAAAATACATTTTTTTTTTGTAATATTCCCAAAATTTGAATTTAGGGGTTTTTGAATGTGCTAAAAACGAATCTGACATCCGTTTTCAAATCAAATTTTTTTTATAATGGATAACCTTTTAAATTTAGGTATATGGAATATTTTGGCAGACTAATGACTTCCATAAAGTCGAGTATGTAAAACAATTTTTGATTTGAAAACGGATGTCAGATTCGTTTTTAGCACGTTGAAAAACCCCTAAATTCAAATTTTGGGAATATTACAAAAATAAAAAAAATGTATTTTAAATTTTGGTAAGGTTTGGTAAGGGGGGACCCTTAAAATTTTGTTAAAGATTCATCAATCTGGCCATATTTCAAAGAATATTTACCCGATTCAAACCAAACTTGGAGGGTCGATAAAGGCCCTAATGAGACACATTTCCTTCCAATCGGGGTGTTTCTACGAGTTCTCGGATTGACGTTATATGCAAATACGTTTACATTTTATTTTTATTTTGAGAACCATTTTTTGCGAGTACCTTTAGAGATAATACAACAGTCATGTATATGGTTAGAAAAAGGAGTCTTTCTTCTTTTGAAAGATTTCAATGACGTAAAAATCGGATAATCTCAAGGGGAGATTAAATAACTTTTTCGCTTACAAATTTTTAGTCTCTTCTAGACTGGGAAAAATCATTATTTTTTGTTTTCAATGATATTTACCACATTAGGGTTTCTTGGGGGCTGAGTTTAAATCTGCTATTATTTTGTTTGTAAAAAAATGTATAACACTAGTTTACTTGAAAACGTAAGCATATTTTTGAATTTATTTGACAATATATAAAGTATTGTTTAATGATTATATTTTTCCTTTAATCTACTCAGTAAAACGAATGAATTGGTGAAAGAATCATGTCGATATCATTTTCTAAACTCGATATAAAAAATAAAGCACTTTCAACCTATTTTATTTTATTTCTCGGCTTCTATTGTGCATTAGAGGAAACGCTCGGATACGTGTCGATGACATTTTTCGTTGTAGAATCACCAGAAAAAAAAAATGGTCCAAATCGGTGACCCCGTCACTGTATACTCCCCTTGTAAGTAAACATTCCACTTTTACTGCATCGTAGACGCAACTGATTTACAACTATCCCTTTGCCAGTACACCCATGGGCGGACAGAAGATTGTTTCAGTTGCAAACTGGTTTCAGACGCAACTGGTTTTTAACGGGAGTTACAAAACACTCGCACTGTATGCGCTGGACCTTAATTGACTAAATTATGTACATTGACTATAAATATTTAGTTAGTAATTTATTTTGAAATTTGGAGGCCCGGTGGCCGTGAGCGTTAAGGCGTGAGCACTTAACACTCCGTGCCAAAGGGTCGTGGGTTCGATTACCACGAGGGGTGGTGGCTTTTCTTTAGAAAAAAGAAAAGGCATCAGCCCTATCCTGGCTAGAAAAGGGTGGTAATCTGTAGATAACCCGTCCTAAAATTCGTAGTTAATAATAAATGGCCACTAAAATTTAATAATATTTAGAAATTTTGAATTCTGCCAGCATTGTTTAATATTTTTGAATACCTAGTCATTCTAGAGTCTTTGTGTCTTCACTTTTAAAATTAATGTAACTATCCTCTTTAACATTTCATCCCTGCCATGTCAAACTAACGAATAAGCAAATCACAGCAAAATAGGAACGAACATATTTTATCCATTGCCGATATAATATATTCAAAAATGGTCTTATTCGATACTTTTTAAGGCAATAAAGGCTAATCTATAAAGGGGTTAGAGTTGCAACATTTTGCGACAAACCGTAACGCCCAAAATCCAAGAGCAAAGTCCCGAATCTAAAAACGAGATTTTGTATATTTGATAGTTTGGACATGGCAGGGACGATATGATGTACATTTTACACAGTTTTATTAATCGTTTTAAACTTATGTAAAATTGTCAGTTTATAGATATCACGGTAATTCGTTTAAGTTACAAATAAGTTTAAGCTAAAACGGCTATCTCTTTTTAAGTGAAATTATGTTCTTTTTAATGGGCACGAAATTTACACTTCAAGCCATGAAAATGTCACGAAAAAGTCACGAAATCGGCTTTCACGAAAGTAGTAGACACCCTGTTTCTGGTGTTTCTATTTTAATCTTTCCAAATTAGACTAGGAATAAGGACGGAATCGCGCTTTGATGACGCAGTTCCTGCGAGTTGGACTTGTTAATAGGCTGATTCTATTTTGAAGACATTTTTAACTTAAAGGAAAGATGCGCGCATGTCCAATGCTCTCTGAGGCTCAACTGCCCCCGGTATTGATGATTCAATTGACCCCTTATTACTTTATTGTAATTATTAGAAAATGAAAAAATAATAGAATATTATTTTATTAATAATGAAGTTTGGAATTATAAAGTATGAGTATATGAAACTATTACAAGGTTTTTTATAATTTTATTAAAAAATGTAAACATTAATTAATAATTTGTAGCAAGTCGAAAAGAAAGTTTGCGTAACTAAAAATAAATAAAAAATCGGAGTTTTCCAGAATGTATTTTCCACAATGGTTCCAAATTTTGGGAATCAGGATTTAATATATAAGAGTCTAATTTTAGGAGGATGATTTATTTTTTTAATTTTTTAAGTAGACTGGTTCAATGACACCCGTAGCTCAATGACACCCCTCTCCCCCTAATCTCTGATGCTGCGAAGAAAAGAATAAGACTTCCACAAATGATTGCTTTTAATACATCTATTATTTACATATCGTCGTTCAAATTTCACAACCGCGTAAGTCGATTTTTAGCGAAATTGACTTATTGGTATCTTTAGAATCCTTATTTTCGACATGGTACCTCATTATGCATTTACTTAAAAGTTGGCTCCGTTGTTAAACCCTAGTATTTTTTAATGGGTTGAAGATAGTTAACCGTTGAGATGATAAGAAGTAAAAAGTGATTGGAATTCGGCTAAGAGAAAACAACAAATTTTTAGAAAAATCTATATTGCTAATTTCAAGGTTAAATTGGTGTGATCAATTCCTCAGACCTTAAATCCTTTATTTATTTTCCATTTAACGTTTCGGCTTACAGGACATTTTTAATTTCTAGAAATAAAATAAAGTAAGTGTTACAAAAAACTTAATTTAACCCTCTTATTAAAAAATTTATCATAATTTAACCCTATGTCCAATTTTATTCTATTGTTTACCTAATTTCCAGCAGCCTCTTTTTTAAAATACTTTTTCAGTAAAAAAATATATTGATTGTTATAAAAATGAGGATAGGCATAGATAAGTCTTATTAGATCATGAAAGAAACTTGACAATGTGGAGGACAAAAAAAGAAAATGGTGGTGTTTGGGATTTGGAAAGTGCCTAGAAAATTTGTAGAATGTTTTTAATAATTGTAATTGCCAGGATGACAAGGCCGGTACTGAAAAAGTTTTTTTAAAAAAGAGGCTGCTGGAAATTAGGTAATCAATAGAATAAAATTGGACATAGGGTTAAATTATTATAAATTATTTAATAAGAGGGTTAAATTACGTTTTTTGTAACACTTACTTTATTTTATTTCTAGAAATTGAAAATGGCTTGAAGGCCGCGAAACGTTAAATGTAAAATAAATAAAGGATTTAAGGTCTGAGGAATTGATCACACCAATTTAACCTTGAAATAAGACTGACCTCAGAATTCTTTCCTTTTTTGGGGAAAAAAGGATAATTTTTAAAAAAAGACAATATATTGCTAATGTTTCAGTATGGCCTTTGACAGCCTTCTTTAGCACTAAGTGCCTAGGTGAGGGTGGACCTACGATAACTTTTAGGGGACCATGGATAAGTGTTTCTTGACTTCTAATATTTCTTCTATTGTTTGTGTTAGTTATATAGAATATATACATTCAAGAAAGAAGTCTTCTTAACTGGTTAAAGCCTACGCTCGAGTATATTCGTGCCGGCTAACCGCTAACCACAGGTTACGCCCGAGTATATTCGGGTCGGCTAGATGCCCTCCATAGGCTACGCCCGAATATATTCGAATACTCGCTCTCTTGAAGCCCGAACATCAAGCCGATAATTCATCGAGAATGAACGAGCAACCCCCAAGCAGCAGGTCAAAGAACTTTGTCTGCAACTCGTCCTACACAAGTCACAGAAAAGATGCTTATTGGGCCGTTGAATTCAAGTAGCCTTCGACAGTCGCCGAGAGGATGGATGATTCGAAAGTGCTATACGTATATTTAAAAAATAACATCTCAACTGTTAATAAGGTTGTAATTGAAGGCGTATTAGTACAAAATAAGCAAGCACATTGTGTACTAGCCGGATAGGGTTCTAGTGAAATATCCTAGAGAAATTGGACCCTAGAGATGTAAGCCATTATATATGAAAACGTTTACTACAAAATGGAAATAATTAATAATAATTTCTGCTGTTTAACAGCAGACTCTTATAAATACTCTGGGCATTTCTCCTTCTGAAGTCACTAGAGTTACAAATATATATATATATATATATATATATATATATATATATGTGTATGTGTGTATATATATATATATATATATATATATATATATATAAATATATGTTTGTGTGTGTACGTTTATAATATGGCGCATGTTCTTCAAAGTAGGGCTATATACAGGTTACTACCTTCATTAACCCAAGGAAGAAAGAAATATTTTCAGGCAGTACATCGCTGAAATATGACATCCTTCCATAAGGGGTTCCACTGGACCACGAGCCAACCTCCGCAGAAAATTAAATAAAAATGCACTGGAATGATGTTCGAACCGCTGAGGGATCTAGTCTAAGCTTACTTAAAGTTAGCGTTTTACTTTTCTTGTTTGTTAGTACCTAGTTTGTAGTAAAGAGTTGGAAGGCGTTGAAACCAATTTGCCGAGGCTTACTAGAGAGTTGGTTGATCACTTCAGTAATCAGGTTTCTTTTTTTTTTTAATAGTATCTAGAGCCGGCGATTATCGGGATAAGGTTCCGTTTGGAAATCCCCCTCCCTGTGACAATGAGGTCTTCGAGAGCCCTTCCATTAATTGGAAAGGTAAAACAATGACGGGGGCGTTTGGAAGGCAGGACTCGCCAAAAGCAGAGGCTCCTCACTCTCTCTCTCTCTCTCTCCTTCCCTTCCAAAGGAGTGGATTCCACTAATGAGAGGTTCAAACAAACAGATTTAAATGGGCGCTCCAGCTTTCATAGCAACCATCTCAGGAATACAAGGACCCCATTCCGCCTTTTATTCTCGAGTCTCCCGGTATGTGAGTCAAAGTCTACTGTAGGACTTTTGTGTTTCTTCAAGTGTGTGCAAGAAGAAATGTACGTACAACTACTACTAGTTATCTTTCAAATTATTTTTCTCTTCCTCACGCTAAAAGTTTATAGAATGTACGGATAGATTATAAATTTGACCGCAATCGTGTCCTATTTCCTGAAATCCAAATAATATCGGAAAACATCAGTGCCCAGACCGCGTTGAATCCTCTGTTTTTTTTTCCCGATTGCCTATGTTAAACAGCTTTGGACTTGGCGAACACATTCTCACTTTGGACAGGTGACTACTTGTTGTGGACCGGGTTGGTCCAAATATACTGAAAAAGTCTCTTGTCGATGGAAAGTACAATGAAACGCTATCTTCTAATTGGAATAGTGGCATTGACTATGTACACAGGAACCGTTATATTTAATTCATTCAGAACGATTATGGCTAATTGGCCCAGCAAGTATATCGTATCGGTAACTTTTGAATGGTCAAGTATATTGCTTCCCCATAGTAGTTATGCGTGATTCTAGAATTTGAATCGATCTTTTCAATCGAAATAAAAAGATCGATCCACAAAAAGGCTAGGCGAGTTCAGATCGATTCAAAAGAACGATCTTTTAGGCTCAGAAGATTGATCTACGATATGGACCGTTTTTACGATTACATACAATTGCCGACGAAATTCGTACTTCGTTTAGATTCGAATCGATTCATATTCGACAATTCATTTTTACCCATTACTACTACGTACAAATCGACCCGCAGCATAATTAGTTTCTATCTTCTTACCTGTGGAATGTTACTCCAACTTTCTTTTACAAATGGAACATCCAAACGCCGAATATGCATTGTGCAAAACAAAGTAAAGCTTTCTTAACTCCATGACGATAACAGTCTATGACTTGGAAATAATGTAACTGTAAAGCCTGATTAAAATTTAAAACGATTTTAGATAGATCGATTCTTTAAAAGATCGGTCCTTGGAGATCGATTCATTAAAAAGATCGGCCCTTGGAGATCAATTCGAAAAGTCGAAATAACATGTTGTCGAGATTGATCTTTTAAAGGATTGATTGAGATCGCCCATCTCTATCCCACAAGACTTTAACAGTTGCCAGTGACGAGGTTCTCCACCAAATAGTATGACAATTTTCTCTGTCGTCACTGTCCTTATCAATTTATTCTTATCTATTATTGTGAAGTCTAAAATAGATTGTAATCGTCAGAAACAGAATTCGTGAAATAACCAGGATGAAATAGGGAAATGACTAGTGGAGAGATGCCACCTGATATATAGGAAAAGGTCTGACAATTGGCGTGATCTTGAAGCCTATGAAATGAAAGAAGGAACCGCCGACTACAGAGAGCACGTCTCTTCCTTCGATCCGACTCCAATTCAATTCCTTCCTCGAGGACATATATCACCGATAGAGGCTCCAATATTAACTCCCTACACTAGTACTCGGGGCACGGTGGCCTATACCTACTTCATACTCAGCACTTATACCTCAGGCATCCTAGGCTCAGAGAGTATTTTCTTCAAACTTGAAGCATAATATGACATTTTAAGGCTTTCTACATATGACCATGTCGATGAGGTAATAACCGACCCGCAAGAAATTGTTGGACGATGTTTGGCGAAACTTCAGTCATATCTAGAACTCTTTAAAATAATAAGAAACATCGACCATGTCAAGAATTAACAATAATACATGTCTCCTCTACTAGCAGATATTAATTCAGAATCATAATTTGGCAAGTGATGAACAGTGGCCCCCTTTTTAAACCAGGTGCGGGCAACCTTTGTCATGTTGTGGGGCAAACTTTAGATTTCAAATAGGTTCGCGCGCCTTGTGGTAGAGATCATACCACAATGTTATTATTATACGATTTATTAAAATATCAAAGGCTTTGATGTTTTCCGCGTCACTCTTTGATGATCTCTCATACTCGGCAGGAGAAAGCGACAAACCCAAACTCACTCGATCTTCATCATTTGGAGTGTGTGTGTCAGTAGTGTAATATTATTTTTTTTTAATTGTGGTTTTTAAAATGTCTCGTGGGCCGAATCAAATCTTACAGCGGGCCGGTTATTGTTCACGTGTTTCCTAAACGTTTTCTCTGACTTTACTGCGGGTTTGACCATTTAAGGACCACGCCTGAGATATATCGGTTATAGAACCCATTACAATTTGCGCTGCAGTTGACTCAACTCGTTCTTTTTTTTTTTTTTCGCAATACGAAAATACATTTACTGCGCTACAATATATGCAGGCAATGAAAATATTATTTAAGAAATATGATATTTTGAATAAAAGTTCTGTCATTAAGCGTCAAAGAAATGAGTTCGATTTAAAGAATTTGGACGTTCTCACATGAAAAGTCGACGTTTCGTCCACTATACGTCAAGAAAATCGTTTTTCTTAAAGCGGATATTGTAGTATCCTTACGTTTTCCAACGTGTTTCTTGTATATTCGCACCTCTTCGGAGCCCTTCTTTTTATTGCGTCGACTCGGCTGGCAAGTAGAAGGCGGCCATTTGAATGGTTAGTAGGTAATGTGTATCCGTTTTCTATTATTCTTTAAGAACTATTGTATAATTTCGCCAAAGATTTGGTTCCAGTATAAACCCCTTGTCCTGATGATATATATATTTATAAATCACTCCTCCGATATCCGTTTGTGATTTTATCTATATTTGTTGTGATATAACAAAATTCGAGTGTCGGGGCTGCATAAGGGTACACATTTTAAGTAATTTTCGATGTATGTTCGTTACGAGCGATGATGATATTAAAAAAACGTTCCAAAAATGTTTTTTTTTATCCTACCTTAATACCTTAACAGCTTAATTTCTTCGGATATTGTGCTAAAAATGTTTTTATATTAATTGATTCTGATGCAGTCTCAAGAGTTATTACAAGCTGTTCTGTAGGGATGTTATGAAGGCTATGTTTGTCGAGAGAGGTAAATGTTGCAATGGACCACTGGTTTCGGAGTGCATGTTCCATCTCCGACGAGGATCAGCCTGCATATTAATGCCGAATATGATGCATGTTTGTCTCTAATGCACGTCCACTTGAGGGCTGTTGCATTCCATAACCTCTGCATGCGTGATTTTATCTAAGGTTTATGCAGTCCTCGTCTGGCGTAATAGATCATTTTCAATGCCATATTATTCATAATAAACAATGGATGCTGTGAGTTGGCTTCAACTTCAAATAAATTACATTTTAAAACAGTTAAAAACAGTCTGTCACGCAAGAATACGATAACTAAGCACATTCCGCTGGTAATATGTGTGTGTGTATATATATATATATATATATATATATATATATATATATATATATATATATATATGCCCTGATTCCCTGATTGGATCAATGCTGTAGCACCAGTGTAGTCGGTCGAGTATTGGCTTCGGGGTACCAGACCGTCTCTCGGCCCACCAAGCTTTTAATTAACTTATGAGTGCCTGGTGAATTGGCAGCCGAAACATAGTACTGACCATACTATCTCCCTGGGGTGCCATTTGGGCTAGAAGAAGACCATCAATCGCTATATATTGATGTAAGTATATGTATTTAGAAAATGAAAATTAACTGAGCGATTATTTATGAATTGATCTGAATTAATACATCATCATATTCAATCACCTGAATAAATAAAATAATAACGACCAACATTCTTAACATATCTTTGACAATAAAGAGTTCTTGGATGGGCGTATATTCGGGTATCACTCTTTTCCAACATATAACATTTCTATTGTTCATGATGATTAGATAGTTAGCCGTCGAGGTGATAAGTAAAGATGGAATGGTTGGGATTCGGCTAAATAAACCTCAATATGATTTTGTTTTAAAAAATCTATATTTAGGACGTTTCGGCTACTCATTGGTAGCCTTCGTCAGCTAAAATGACAAAAAAAGAAATGAATACAAAAACAAAAAAAATTATAATTGTGATAGGTAACAGAACTATAGATACAATTAACTTATAAAAGAATATATCGTCTTAAATTCTTAGAATGAGTAGAATGAAAAAGTAAATAGGTACAATAATTGATTTTAATAGTAATTAGTAACGTTAATTGATTTTACAAGGAAATAAGAAACTACATACCAATGAAAAATATAGTAGCTAATAGTAACATTAATTAATTTTACAAAGAAAGAAGATACTACATACCATTCTACCATTTTAGTTTCCATTGATGCCACATCCTTATTCACTAATGTCCCACTAGCCAAAACGCTAGAAATAATCGAAAACCATTGGCCCACCCTACACCTCCATAGCCCTCTATCCTTTGATTTGTTTATAGAAAGTCTAAAACTTTGTGTTAACAGCGGTTTTTTAAAATATGATGGGAAATTCTATAAACAAATTGAAGGTCTAGCCATGGGCAATTGTCTTGCACCCGATTTATCCTCAATCCTTCTCAACGATCTTCTCAACTCCCTCGTCCCACAGTTTCCCCATGACATCTCATTCATCTGCAAATACGTAGATGATGTTTTGCTGTTGATTAACCCAAATAGACTAACAGACATACTTACCTGTTTCAATTCCTTTTACCCTGGGCTTCAATTCACAGTCGAAATAGAACAGGACAGACAGCTCCCATACTTGGACATCTTACTAATTAGACAGACTGACGGTACTATTATTACTGACTGGTACACCAAACCCACGTACTCGGGACGGTTACTTAATTTTCATTCATCCCATCCTTACCACCTCAAGATTAATGTAGCCAGAAATCTCCTTCGCCGAGTCCTCTCCCTATCCCATGCTTCCTTCCACAATAAAAATATTAATATCGTCTCAGATATATTGGCACGCAACCAATTTCCCCCCAACCTCATAAAATCCCTTGTTAAAAAAGTAAAATCCCAACCTTCCAACACTGTCTCCCCCAATTCTTCCCTAACTCCCAGTTCCCAAATGTTCCGATCTCTACCATTTACACCTGGACTGACTGATAAACTTACAAAGACAATAAAAAAATCCTACCCTTTTTTAAATTTTGGGTTGAAAACTACCAACAAACTCAAAACCCTCTATACCAAACTCAAAGATCCCATCCCTTTTGAACAAACCACCCGTTGTGGTTACCAAGTCCCTTGCCAAACCCCTTCCTGTAATGGTGTATACATAGGAGAAACCATAAATGACATTCACTCACGTCTTACACAACATAAACGAACCATCACTAATAAAGAAATAGATAAATCTGCACTTGCAAAACACGCCATTACACAAAAACACACTTTTAACTTCGACGACACGAAAATTCTTTCTACACAACGAAACAAAAAAAGACTACAGATCTCGGAATGTGTACACATAAACTTAAACAAAAACAATATAAACTACACTAGGGGTCTCCCGTGGTCTAATGGCTAGCGCCTTGGATTCATAAGCGGGAGATGGTGGGTTCGAATCCCAACCTCCGGCAGGAATTTTATCATCCCACGGGTCGCTGGTAAAATTCCTCGCTGCACCCTGGATGTCGGCGCTAATGACCTAGATGTAGATGCGCCGTAAAAAAAAAAAAAAAAATATAAACTACAAAACTGACCAACAAGGCATTTCTCCTATGTACACTAATATTTTCCAAATACTCTCCCGACATCCCACCTAGATTTTTACCATGCCCCTTGGGTATCCTTCCATTAACACCTTTTTCTCCTTTCCTGTCATAAAAATGTCATAAACATGCCTTTTGATCCTTACCGACATTTCTCCCACCACCTGCTGTTTTCACTTACTTATACCCCAGTAGATTCCTTTCTCCTTAGACACTCTACAATGGTTACTTAATTGCCAACCTTGGTCTTCCTCTGCCGCTCGGCATTTCTATTGGTATGTAGTATCTTATTTCTTTGTAAAATTAATTAATGTTACTATTAGCTACTATATTTGTCATTGGTATGTAGTTTCTTATTTCCTTGTAAAATCAATTAACGTTACTAATTACTATTAAAATCAATTATTGTACCTATTTACTTTTTCGTTCTACTCATTCTAAGAATTTAAGACGATATGTTCTTTTATAAGTTAATTGTATCTATAGTTCTGTTACCTATCACAATTATAATTTTTTTTGTTTTTGTATTAATTTCTTTTTTTGTCATTTTAGCTGACGAAGGCTACCAATGGGTAGCCGAAACGTCCGAAATATAGATTTTTTAAAACAAAATCATATTGAGGTTTATTTAGCCGAATCCCAACCATTCCATCTTTACTTAACATTTCTATTATTCGAAAAGAATAGTCATCTTTTCTTCCGTTTTCTTTCATTGCTGTCTGATTGGATCAATATATTTACTATTTCTATGAACTTAGTATTAAATAACGAATCTGGATTTATTTTTTATTTACATTAATATTTGCTCTTTGATTATATTCCATGGCATTAATCTATTAATTTCAATTTTCAGGTAAGAGACATGATAACAATTGGGAAAGCAATTTGGTAAGCTATTAAACTTGTTTTTAATTAGTTCGAATTTGTTCGACTCGCTTGTTTTTTTTTTTTTTTTTTTTTTTTTTTTTTTTTTTAACGGCGCATCAACTATTTGGGCTATTAGCGCCGGGCTATCTACAGGTTGCCACCCTTGACTGGCTTGTTGCAAACATTACACAACTTGCTTTGGTTGCGAAAACGATGTGCTTATTTTTTTTCCTGAACAATATTTTCTATTGAAAATTGAGACAAAAAAATATTACTGTCAATTCTCATTGAAGTGGTATAAGTGGACCGGAAGTGAACCAGTGTGACTCAAGGTAGATCGGAAGTACACTAGAGTAAAGCGAAAGTGGGCCTGGAGTGGGCCTGAATGCCCCTGGAAGTTGTCCTGAGCTGACCGAAAGTGGATCTATGCGAACTGGCTGTGACCAAAGTGATACATAAGTGGTCTAAAGTGGACTGGACATGGCCAAATATGACCGGACGTGGTTGAAGTGGAGTAGAGTAGGACCAGAAGAGGACGGAATAGTGGACAGAAAGTGATTTTGGGGTGGCGTTTTGTTAAAATTTATCTTTGTTTTAAACACACACAAAATCATTGAGTGAATGTCAATTGTTTCATTAAACAAATAACAATTAATTTAATTAAATTGGTAGTTGCAAGTCAATTAATTGCGATATAATGAATTTCAATTAAGATGTTTAACCACGATTAAGTTAATTGCAAACGGCAAATAACGGAGTTAATCGGGAAGAAAAATTGGATCTGGGTCGATTGGAACATGATTTGATTGATGCCTAACTCTGATTTTAGCGTGTTTCCCCCTCCCTCCAAAGGGAAGAACCCCGCTTATGAGGTTCCCCTTATAACTAGGTTGTAACCTGGAGGTGCCAACTAAATAATTTCACGTTATAGAACCAATACATCACGAATATAAGTGGTGGACAAAATTTTGAAAATGGGAAAATGAGGAAGCTTCCTCTGTAACACTATAAATTTGAAATGAGATAGAGATAGTTAGCCTTTGAGTTGATGCGAAGACAAGGGATGGTTGGGTTTCGGCTTGGAGAAGAAAACGTCAGCTCTTCAGGCAGAAATCTATTTGGACGTTTCGGCTGCACTTCGGCAGCCTTCTTAAGCACTAAATAATGCCTGGGAGGGAGTAAGACCAAGAAGACTTTTACGTTGCCATGGTTCAATGTAGATTGACACATTCAACCATGGTCACTTATATGTCTTCTTGGTCTTCCTCCCCCCCCCCTATGCATTATTTAGTGCTGAAGAAGGCTGCGAAAGTGCAGCCGAAATTGCCAATATTCCTGTCTGAAGATCTGACGTTTTTTTTCTCCTAGCCGAATCCGAACCATCCCTTGACTTCGTACAGACGTATGTGGATGTAAATATGTACATACGATTTATTTTGTGTGTGTGTTTGTGTATATATATATATATATATATATATATATATATATACACACACACACATACATATATTTTCGGGATGTATGGATCATAAAAAACAAGACGATTGAATGCCTTTATTTATGACCGGGTATGATAGATAGTTATCTCCCAGAATAAGATAACCCGGTCCGTCGTTATCAATAAAAAATAAATAACAAGAAGAACTACTGCTGACTCGAAGCCCACCAGTTGTAAAATGAACCTCCCTCCCTCCCCCATAGAGCAATACGATTACTGCAAAACCAGTTTTAATACCGGCTTCCCTAAAGCACTCAAATCGACCATTGGTGATGATTATAAAACATCCCTTCGAGCGGCAAACCTAATTCAGATTTAGATCAGAATAAAGAATAAAAAAAGAAGAAAAAAAAAAAAAGAAGAACCAAAATGCTGGACTTAAAAAGAGGTAGAAAAGTCGAATTGTATTAGTTGTACTTTTAAGATAATCCTTATCCTTGGGCCTGACTCTCATTTCCATCCCTCATTATATTCAACCCTATTGAATAATTTATTCAATTATTGAATTATTCATTCTAGCTTTTCCTTCTACCAGCCGGGCTAATTTAGCTTCTATCCTGTCCTTTTTATATATATAATTTATAAAGAATTTATTTTACTCTTTACATAAAGGCTGGATCAGTTTTGAACGATAATTATTGTTCAAACCGTACATTTTAATATACGGGACAGCCAAAGGATTCTATTAATCATCATCACTAAAATGTTTTATTGATTGAAATCGATTTTTTTTCTTTCGGATTTTCTATATAGACATATTTCATAATTAAGCAGAAGTTCATTGAATAAATTTCAGAATTAACGTAATAGTAATTTTATTAAAATAGCTTTACATGTTTAGCATCATCAAATGCCTCTTCAGGAGCCCAAAAACTAAATAAAACCTAATAGAATTTAGGCGAACCTTCCACTACAATGGGCACGTCTCAACTGAAGACCAGCTACATAGCTACAGAATTTGAAAGGTCAAGTTCGTTAACCAGCAGAATCCGCCCACGAGAAGGTAGTGTTTGGGGCGAAATTCGCGCAAAAAAAATCGTAACGCTTACGTTTTTAGCGCGGTTCCTCCCTATCTCCATAGGGAGAACCCGCTTATGAGGTTGACCTCACGGCGCGATCCGGACGTGCCGACCAGAAACTTTCTCGTTTTAGACCCCATAGATCACGCAAATATAGGTGGTTCAAATTTGTGTGTGTGTATATATATATATATATATATATATATATATATATATGTGTGTGTGTGTGTGTATATATATTTATATATATATATGCTTGTCTGTTAACGCTCTCAAAAATGGTCCGATTTTGATGAAATTTGGTTCAAAAATCTTCTTATTTGTAAGGTCTAGTTCGTTAGCCAGCAGAATCCGCCCAAAGGAAGATGGCGTTTGGGGCGAAATTCGCTCAAAAAAATCGTAACGCTTACGTTTTTGAGTTCATATGCTTCCAGGTACTTCTTTTATAGGTTTCTTAACATAGGAAAACAAATGAAACCTTTTTTAAGGCGATATCTGTAACCGTTTTTGAGAAAAGTGGAATCAATGTTTTCGCATGTCATTATTTTATTGTGGGTACTTAACATCGCGGGATTCAATTGAAATTTTTTCTACATTTTGGAAATTAATCCCAACTTAGATGTTTAAATTTTGGTTATTGTTATTTGGTTATTATTTGGAGTTAAGGGAGTATGCGAAAAAAATATTTTATTAATAGACATGAAAAGTTTTCGAATCTTCATACATTTTTCGTAAATATCTCGATAACGGTTGGGAAATCGTGGTATGTGGAAGGCAACCATTCGAATGCTTACTAAATTCTCTACAAAAAAGGTTCTAACGCATTATTCGATGGGACAACGTCAATCAGAGATATAAGCGCTTAAAACTTAAAAAGTATTTGTTTTGAAAGGGTTTTTCTCTTTGTTTATCTCACTTTTTAATTGTTTGATTCTTGTTTTAAATTGCATTTATCAGTAAAATTAGTATTGTAGTAAAATAAGCTAAGAAACGGTGAAAGGTATTGGTAATAAGTTTGGAGTGGCTGTGGTAATCATGATGGCAGTGGCTAATCATGATGACGTTGTTTGTTTTGAATTCTCCTATCTATATAACCTTCCTCATAGCCTCCAACTGAAGTTATCGTTATTTCTTTTTTCATCGAAGATTTAACCCACGACGGAATGGAATTTTATTCGCCATGAAGTACATATTTACAGTTGATTATAACAGTAAAACGAATTTGCTAGTAAAACAAGATACTTAAAATGAAAACGAATTTTTGGTTGTTTAGAATAGATCCTTTTCAGCAGTAGTCAAAGAGTAAGTACGTTTTTAGTACATAATTGTATTGACTTATACAGATTAAGAATTATCCGCTTCTGTGTAAGTTGGCTACTGTCAGTTTCCTGTGATTTGTGATGCTAATCTATTCCATTTCTTCGAGATGTACGTAACCGCGCTAAGAAGATGTAGTTCCTGCGAGTCGGACTTTTACCGATGAAATCAAAATTTCGGGAGTTGCAGGATCACCCCTTGAACATAGACTTGCAATTTCCCCTTGTGCGGTACCAATAGACTATGTTTAATGCAAAAGTTTATCTCGAGAAGGGAGCTCTAGAGAGTAGACGTGTGAGCTTATTGAGCCGGCGAAACCCGACACGAATGAAGGAGTTCCAACCCGATTGATACGGGAGCCCTGACAAAGGATCCTCATCAAGGGAGGGAATTTTCACTTGGGCCCTGAAATTCTAAGTGCCTCGGATTAATGCCCTTTGATAATGATTTTCTCTCAGAAACTCAGGATCCTATCTTCTCTCCTCCTTCTATATCCTTAGATATCTTTTGCAAGTCCTTCAGCAAAAGCCGACATTTCTAGACGCTCATTTCAGCGCTTTTCCTCCCTTCTTCCATAAGGAGGAAACCCGCTAATGAGGCTGACATTATGACGCAATCCGGAAGTGCCAACTAGAAAATTTCACGTTTCAGTACTAATAGATCACGAAAAGAATGGTGGTTCAAACATGTTGTGTGTGTATATATTATATATATATATATATACATATATATATATACTTATATATATACATATATACATATATATATACTTATATATATATATATATATATATATATATATATATTAATATATATATACATATCTATATATACTTATATATATATATATATATATATATATATATATATATATATATATATAATTAGTAAGCATTCGAATGGTTGCCTTCCACTTATATATATATATATATATATATATATATATATATATATATATATATATATATATGTGTGTGTGTGTGTGTTATAACAAAGGAAATTTTCCCAGCGAATGTAAGTCACACCTTTTTTCATCCTAACACACCATCTACATGAACATGCTATAATTGAAATTGTTTTCAGCCTTAGCTTTGTCTCTATTTTGGTAAATATTAAACGACATGGCTTCTTAAAGTTTTACTGCTCCTAAACAAGACATAATCATATTCGAATATATTGGAAAAATAGAGTCACTGTCTTATGATATGGAATACTCCATGGCAAATCTGCCGATCGAAACTATCTCGAGATTGTTGCAATGAATGTTGACACCGACGCAATGAAAAAGTGCATCGAGTTACAGCGGATTCTGAAGGAAAAGATCATGTCTACGGAACGAATCGAATTTCTGAAGAAAAAATTGACCTTCTGCCACAGACGAATATATTGGAAAAATAGGGTCACTGTCTTATAATAAGACATAATCCGTTTTTATAGAGTTTCATATAATGATTTGTTCTTTCGACGGCTTTGCAAATCGTCAAACAGAAGAGGATGTTTCCCTTCCACACAAGTTCGGGCATGCGCAAATGAACTAGTCCGATTTTCTAAACAGGCTATAGATCGATATCTGTAATGGTCGATTTTTGCTGGCTTCCCCGATTGGAATTCGGTTGAGTGTTCGGGGTCTCACCGCTCCATGTGTTGGTTGGGTTTTCCGAGTCCATAAGGTGTTGTTTGTTTTTTTGGTCTCACTTATCAGTAGCATGAGTTGGATTATGGGGTGATCATCAGGTGTGGGAGGACACCTCATTTTGGAAAAAGAATCCCACCATCATAATGAGGTCTCACATTACAGATATTTAGCTAGGTAGAAGAAACGCTAAGCTACGTAACCCTGCTCTGGCGATAGGAACCCTACGAACGAGGAAATTCAACAAACCTGAGGATAACATTTAAAGAACCGTAATCCTTTCTGTTTGGGAAAAGCTTATCACAGACACTAGATAAGGTGATTTAGGTAAGCTATTTAAAATAGTGTAAGTTTTAGCGATTATAAGGTGAGGTGATAGCGATGGTATGGACTAGGAAACTAAGAAAAAGAGAAAGAAGAAGAAGGGCAGTGTTTTCAGTTAATTACAGATAAGGCAGTTCCTGTGGAATGAGGCGGTTATCTTTGCTGGCCAGGCTCGGCTCTACGGCATAAATCTTCTTACAACCCCAGTCTCTGTGGGGGCGTTTCTTACTTTCTACTCGGGCCTTTTTACAATTATATCTCATAAATGGGTTTCATTTCTGTGGATTTGGATGCTTTGGTAGGATGTCGTTACCATCCTTTTCATTTGGATGACGGGGAAGGAGATGACCGTTGTCCTCCAGGTCTCCCTTTTCTACGTTCGGGAATGAAGAATCGTTTTCGAACGAAGGAGTTTTCCACGTGCGGAAACATAACCGTTTACACTTCCAGCAAAAACATTGTCGTGCCTGATGTGACTAAGGCTCACGCCAGCCTTAGGATCATTTTTGGCCGTCCTGGTCCGTCATTCCCCGTGAATGAATTTAGATGGTGTGCATTCTTTTCAGTTAGTTAAAATCCTAGAGATGATTGGAATATGGCTTAACGCTGGAAGAGAACGAGTTCATGAATGATATATGTGGCTTTTTGGTGGTGGGATTCGGCATGCAGATATCGTTCGGTAACTGTTGGTTTTCTGTAGCCTGTCTTTCCTAATCCATACGTCCGAGGCATAAGTGAAAAGATAGGCAGACTCTTCATAAATCGAGGCGAAGACGTCACTTTTCGACAAAATAGGCGACTCGCTCGGATCAGCAAAAGATAAACAGTGGTTACAGGACAAGGATTACAGGACAAGGGTGTGTCTTCCATGTGATTGTGGAACAGTCTACGTCAAAGAGACTGGAAAGAAAGTAGCCACAACGATATATGGAACACTGTGAAGAATGTCCAGAACAAGTACTTTTTGACCAAGCCGGAGTTCTAGCTAAAGAAGACAATCTTCAAAAAACGCTAGCCAGAAAAGCTGTTGAGATATTTAAGCAACCGAAGACTCTCAACCGGGATAAAGGTGTTATCCTACACCCTACATGGAAGCCCGTGCTCAGAACTGTAAAAAGAAGATTGGCCTGGAAAAGACAAACAGACACTTCGCAGCAAGACGAAGAACAGCTTCAAAACAGTTCCATCGGCTCTACGCATTGTCGACAGGCGACGATACAAGACTGTACATCTGAAGGCGCCACATGTTAAAATTAGCTCAATCTATTAAATAACAAACTTAAAAATGTGCAACATATATATATATATACATATATATATATATATATATATATATATAGAGAGAGAGAGAGAGAGAGGGGGGGGGGAGAGAGGGAGAGAATTTGAATGTCTTGTTTGTAGTAGAGGGCAACTGATAATAAAAGATTCATTCACTTTGCATTTAGAAAATTAAAGGTGGGCTCATTGATGAAACTTGGGCGCCGATAAACAAATAAATCCCAATGTGTCGAGCGAGAAGGGCGGAACGGAATGGAGCAGTGAGGGCATTGGGCCAAGGGAGAGGGGCAATAAGCTATAGGAGACGGGGCATTTGGCAGGCCTACCGTAGAATAATTACAGCTGTTGGAAAAACAGACTACCCACTAATGGAAGTTGCTTGTTTTTCATCTGCTTCTTCCTAATCCACAATCCCTGTCTTTTTCCCCGGCCCTCTAGTACTCGGCGGTGTTTGATCCCGTCATTTGGAAAGGAATACAACATTAGGATAAATAATATAATGACTTGTGAACGGAAGTCCTTATAACATTAGGATAAATAATGTAATGGTTTTTGTACGGAAGTCCTTATCACTGGAGGTTTTTTAGAGCGTTTCCTACCTCCTTCCATAGGAAGGAATTCTGCTTATGAGGTTGACCTCTTGACGCTAACCCATATTGCCGACAAGAAAATTGCACGATTCAAAATCCATAGATTTCCTACGAAAAGAAATTTGGTACAATAATTCTTTGTTTGCCTTGAAAATTCAAGTTTGTTAATCAGCAGAAACATGTTTATTTGGGCGAAATAAAGCGTAACGCTTTATTTTTTTTTCGTTAATAGGATTCCAAGTATACGTTTTATAAGTAACTGGACTGGAGGAGTCTAATTATTTTTTTTTGCAAGGTTTAATTATTACCGTTGTCGTGGAAAATTATTTCTATTTTGATTTTCAAATGTATGCTTATTTATCTCGAAAGCGGTTTGGAAATCGTAGTAAATGTGAAATGATTATTTAAAAACTTATTAAATGTACTGCATATACAATTCTTATGATTTTTGATGGAGTGGTCTAATCTGAAGAAATCGATGCTTAAATGGAGTCATCTAACTTTCGCTTAGGATGGTGTCATTTTCCAAATGTCACTAATGATACGAAAGAAGACGCTCCCAAATGACTCAACGAATTTGGATCGGACTTTTTAGCACTTTCCTCCGAAGGAAAGTAGCTATTGAGGTTGCACTCATGACGGAATTTTGAATAAGGAATAATTTTGAATAATTAATATTTTGAATATTTGATTTTTGAATAATTTTTTCAAATCTTTATCGATCCTACCTAGTAGACACCGAAAATGACCCCAGTTAAAATGTATATATATATCTATATATGTGTCCGTTAACACGATACAGGCCAGAGTTTTTGGTTTTTTCGCCACGAAACTTGGTATGTAGTATTCCCCCATCAAACGATTGAACGAGTTCGTTAACCAACAAAATCGGTCCATCCGGAGGGGGGGTCTACTCCAGAGCCAAAGTAGTTATTTGTCAATACCAGCCATAATTTTTGTTATATTTCAACGAAACTCGGTATTTGTTGTGGTCAACCGAAGAGAAACATTTTTTGTAAAAATAAACTAAATGGGTTGACTAGAAGAAGGGGTTTACTCTTGACAGAAATTACTAATTTCCTTATACCGGTCGTAATTTCTGTTGTATTGTTACGAAACGCTGTATACGTTATCTAATAAGAATCGGTCTATTGGAAGGGGGGGGGGGTGTTACTTTGTACTATGTTGGAATTGAATTCTCCCGCCAAACGTAGGTTCGCGAAACTCATCAAGATCAGTAGATGAATATGTTAAGCTTTGTGCATTTATTACGTAGTGTAGTACCACGCACACACATAACTCTGGATGGAAACTACTTACAAAATTAATAATTGAAACAGATGCTCATATAAGCAAATGAGCCGAACAATTTATGTTTTTAGTTTATTTATCTATATAGGTTATTTTAAGCAAATTCTTCAGCAATGCACTCGACCCTACCCAATTCTGAAGAAAGTGCTTAGTTATTCAGCTCCTACGTGACGGACTTTTTTATTCTGGTGTAGTTCCATTGAAGAACTGTTGGAGTGTTGATGCACTATCAAAATAATGTTTGAGTCCTGTTAAAAATGGTCCTGTTAACATTTATTTCACTTATTTTTTTAAAAAGGTTTTGTTTTTTACGAATTGTTGTTGTGTCCCAAGGCTGCAAAATGGTTCTGGGTCCTGAAAAATTCTTAGGCTAAATAGGTTAGGTTTACGTTAGGTTAACGTTTTGACCTCTAAATTCATTTGTTGCATCCCTCTCGCGGAGCTCATTTCGTAATGTACACCGTTCATAAACTCATTTATGAGCTAAGTCTGCATAGATTATATGGAATTAAAAAAAAAGAAAAAGAAAAAAATTGTATTTGTGAATCTTTCACATTACATAGTGGAGGTTATCATCTCTTAATACAAAAATATACAAAAAATTATCATGTCTTTGTAAAAATACAAAAATATATATATAACCTTATCATAAGAAAAGTATCAAAAAGTAATTATCAGTTAATAATAAATAACAATCTTCTAATCTAAAACTAACAAAGACTTTTAAACTAAATGTTTTTAATTATTACTTTCCTACTTCATTTACTAATGCATTACATGGATGCTTATAAAATAATTTTTCATTCGCCTCAATTTATTTATTTAGTTTTATTATTTTTAATTGGTGTATAGCACTTAATTTCTGTAATATATATTTATTTATTTAGTTTTATTCATTCATAAAGTTCACTTAATTCCTAAGTTAGCTTTTTATACCAATAACTCAATCATTTATAACATAATCTCTTATTTTTAATGAGTTGATAAAGTTAAGTCGCCACCTAGATAAATATCTAAATCTGAGTATTTTTCTATTATTTTAGAGAGATATTCTAATAATTCAGCAACATAGTCCAACTGTAGATTAGATCTTAGATAGTAACATCTAACTATAATTGATCGACACCTATTTGATACTTTGGAAATAAGCCAGAACCTAGAATCATCTATTAGTTTATAATTATACGATGAATCTATAAACATTAGCAGAGCTCCACTTGCCCTGTCTCGAGTCTTATCTGCAACAGCATTCCTAGATACTATCTTATACCCTTGCAAAATATAAACATCTCTTGGAGGCTCCACGAGCCACGTTTCTATTGTGCATATTATGTTTGGTTGCCTTATTTCATTTAGTGAAGTTTGGACTAGATTTAGAACATTTCCAAAGCCCTGACAATTCCAGACTATAACGCCAGAGCTTCTTGATTGCTATGTGATGTTCGGGGTTTCTAAGCCCTGACAATTCCAGAATATAACGCCAGAGCTTCTTGATTGCTATGTGATGTTCGGGGTTTCTAAGCCCTGACAATTCCAGAATATAACGCCAGAGCTTCTTGATTCCTATGTGATGTTCGGGGTTTCTAAGCCCTGACAATTCCAGAATATAACGCCAGAGCTTCTTGATTGCTATGTGATGTTCGGGGTTTCTAAGCCCTGACAATTCCAGAATATAACGCCAGAGCTTCTTGATTCCTATGTGATGTTCGGGGTTTCTAAGCCCTGACAATTCCAGAATATAACGCCAGAGCTTCTTGATTCCTATGTGATGTTCGGGGTTTCTAAGCCCTGACAATTCCAGAATATAACGCGAGAGCTTCTTGATTGCTATGTGATGTTCGGGGTTTCTAAGTCATTTCAACCAGTATTTTCCTCTGAAAATTCCCGCTCTTTAATATTTCCCTTTTCTATCTTTTTTACTTTTATAATGTTTTTTGTTTGTGATTTATTTATTTTTGATTTATTTATTTTCGTCTTTCTTCTCTCACTCGCTTTTCTAGATAAAGCATCATCTTTTCTACTGCGCACATTGGACACACAAGGCGAAACTATATTCTGTAAGACACCTGATAGTGCGTCTGAAGTAGTATATACTTTATTAGCTATGAACAATTTGTCGTTTATAAGTTTAGCCGGCATATTTAGGGATCTAGCTTTTTTTAAATAAGGAATGAGAATTTTCCGACTATTTCTGGTTTCTCTTGTAAAATCAGGTGATATAATTATTCTTGTTTTGGCAAGCATTTTACTCGATTGGAGTATTTTCCTTTTTAGACTAGCAGTTGTTAATCTTAATAGAATCGGTCGATTTTTTAAACTATCTTTTTTCCCTATTGGCTTTATAAAATCTATTTCAGAATCATTTATTTTAATTTTTAATTTTTCAGCAAAAATCTTTGTAATATAATTCTTTAAAGAGTCAAAATTTTCTCCATAGCAAGATTCCTGGATGTTGTAAATAATGAGATTTTTCTCCCGTTTGTATAATTCAAGTTTAAGTTCCCAGTTTTTTAAGTTATTTTCCAACATTTTGTATTTTTCCTCCAAGGTATTGATTTTTGTAAGAATGTTCGAGAACCCCTTGTTCATTGAGGTGGTTTGCTCTTTAATTTGTTCAACATTAGAAGAAGCGTTATTCAACTCTGATCTAATTAGAACTAATTGATTACTAGTTTCCTGTGTATTACTGCAAATTAAAGCTTTAAGTTCCTTTACCATCTCACATAATCCTTCCATTGTCCTAGTAGAGAAATATACAGAAAAATAAATAAATAAAATAAAAGAAAGATTGTATGTGTGAACCCTTGTTTAATTTCAATTTATATTATTAGTATATATTATTTTGCTTTTAGTTTTGTTGAGCTAGACAATAATAAATTAACCTTGGCTACAGATTTATCATTTTCTTGGTTTTGATGGAGAACGATAGAGGAGAAGACGAGAAAAACAAAAAGAAAAACAGATGTAACATGAAATGTATACATATGACATTAGTAATACTAAAACTTCCATTAATACTGCAGCAGTATAAGAGCTATAACTCCTGAAGGATTAACTCCTGATAAATGTCTAGATTCAGTCTAGCGGTAGCTTCCATTCGGTCTGTAGCTCATCATGCTGTATATGGAATTACGTGTTATCTAATGCAACTAAGAATACTACTAGATTAATAATAAAAAATTAAAAAAAAAAAAAAAACCCTAGGTATCGCGCGAATTACGTTTCTAGAGTTTCTCAGCGCACCAGTGGGTGAGAATCATAGAAAGAGCATCATTGTCAGCCCGCACTAGTGCGTTAGTATTGTGAGAGCGTCCTTGTCAGCCCGCAACGGTGGGTTACTAGCGTTAGGAGAGCGTCTTTGTCAGCCCGCAACGGTGGGTTACTAGCGTGAGGAGAGCGTCTTTGTCAGCCCGCAACAGTGGGTTACTAGCGTGAGGAGAGCGTCTTCCTCAGCCCGCAACAGTGGGGTACTAGCCTGAGGAGAGCGTCTTTATCAGCCCGCAACACTGCGTTACTAGCGTGAGGAGAACGTCTTTGTCAGCCGCACCAGTATGGGAGTAGCGTGAGGAGAGCGACTTATTCAGCCCGCACCAGTGCGTTAGTAGCGTGGGGAGAGCGTCTTTGTCACCCGCACCAGTTTGGGAGTAGCGTGGGGAGAGCGTCTTTGTCACCCGCACCAGTATGGGAGTAGCGTGAGGAGAGCGACTTATTCAGCGCGCACCAGTGCTTTACTAGCGTGAGGAAAGTCACATAGTCAGGCCATATCAGTGCGGAAGTATCGGTGACAGGGTTAATAAAGGAAAAGCTGGCCATTTATTTCGCATTTTGACATTTATTTGAATGATGGGAAATGTTCGATTATGACTGTCTATGAATAAAATGAAGTATCCCTTTTAAGATCTTCATAATAGACGTGATGCTTTAAGATAAATGTCTCGTTTAATTGAACCCTGATTACAGAGACTGCTACTAAGATGACAGTAATCTTGTAAAAGAGGGGGCTGCATCCTTTAACACAAATACTTATAGTAATGGAAGCCGAGGGATTAAATGCAGGAAGTGCGGCATTATCGTTCCATTTCAAGGGGCTTTAGGCTTTAATGCGATTCTACTAATGTCTAGCTTTTCAGGGAATTCTATCTGAGTATCTCTATTGTAGGACAATCAAATTTATTTATCGATGCCAACGAGGAGATGCTCTTTTGAGTTCTTATATTGTTGTTGATTTGATCCGATCAAGCAATACTGTCTTTTAGCCGTTTTATACTTTCAAAATTTGAAGTTGAATTATATCACCTTTTCGCCATTCTATCCGATGTTATGTGGAAATTAGCATTTAATTAAATATCATTGGTTGCAATATTAAAATTTGCTGTTAATTGTGTGAATAATTTGTCAAACTAATTTATTACTTTTTCAAATCTGTAAAAGCTTAATGGCTGAATTTATATCAACTATCATGCCAAAAATGCCCGATTTTTTAGTGCCAATATTATTACGTGCAGATTTAGCTGATTAGGCGTAACTTTTTTTCTTTTCTTTCCTTTTTAAGGCGTTTCAACCTTTTAGGATATTAACGCCACAGATGTTAAATAAAGTTTAGAATTTTATTTTATAAATGTATGCTTGTAATAGTTGTTATTAAGCCATTAAGTGTTCAATTATTGTCTTCAAAATAATATATTATTGAATATTAGAATTTTTATACTAAATTTAAATATTAGTTGATAGTTAACCTTAAGCAATGAGTTCTGTTTGTTGCACATAGCCACCACATGCCACAACAATCATTGTTTTTTTACAAGTTGTGTGTATTCTAAAAAATTAAATAAATTTTTGATCTTATTCGGGGCATCACCCATATCTTCACTCAAATTATCCGTGAGCCCAAATAGAGACCTTTCATTCTCGTAGGCACGGCATTCAGTGAAGATATGTTTGATGGAAATTACGACACCACAAGCTGGGCACTCTGGTGCTTCATTCCTCGACATTAGATAAGAGTGCGTCAATCGTGTGTGGCCTATCCTGAGCCGAGCAAGGACTGCTCTCCTATTTTCCGCTATAGACGAAGTCCTCCAGGGCACAGGGTAAGCCTTTATTTCCCTTAATTTGTTTTCTCTGATAGTATGCCATTTAGAGATCCACGACGATTTAATTTCACTTTTAATATAGGAAACGACGTCATTTCTTGGTACCTGGTGAAATGCAACTCCTTCAGTAGTAGCTACTTTTGCTGCCTGATCGACTTTTTCGTTTTGGGGTATTCCACAATGATTTGGAATCCACACAAAATTAACATTGTTTCCATTTCTCTGAAGGCAATCATGAGCTTCAATTACTCTGATGACCAGTGGATGTTTAGAATAATTGTTACTTACGGCTATTAGAGCTGATAAAGAGTCTGAAAAGATGGTGACTGAATTACCTCTGTGTGCAACGGCATTGAGAGCCTTCTCTATAGCGAGAATTTCAGCTGTAAATATTGAAGAAATTTTATTTAGTGAAAAAATATGAGTTTCTTGGTTAATTAAAACTGCAGAGCCAACACCTTCGGAGGTTTTGGAGCCGTCTGTAAATATATTGGTTAAGTTGGAACTCTCGCCAAGTATTTTATTAAATTCGTTGCGGAGAATGATTGGGTTTGTGTTGTGTTTTGTGTATTTGGTTAATGAAAGGTTAACGGATGGACTAGACAAATGCCAGGGCTCTTTAGATGTAATGTTTTGAGATAATGTTTCTGGAAGAGTTATTTCAAAGTGTTCTAGTAGGGTTAAGACTCTTGATGGAAAGGACTTCTTTTTTAAGTTTTTTCTAGGGCGATTATTTATGTCAAATAGTGTGTTTATGGGGTTATTTGGGGAGGAAATTATAGAGGAATAATAAGATAACATTACTTGGGCTCTTCGATACTCCAGAGGAGGCTCACCACTTTCAGCTCATATGCTAAGTACAGGACTTGATCGGAATGCACCAATCGCCAGCCTGAGCCCAGCATAGTGGATACTATCTAGCACAGACAGTGTTCGATCAGTGGCAGATCCATATGCTTCACAGCCGTAATCCAGTCTCGATCTTATCAGACTCTTGTATAACAGCAGCATGGAGGACCTATCGGCGCCCCATGCCGTGTTACTTATCATTTTCATTAAATTTAAAGATCTTAGGCAGTTGGTTTTCAGAGTTTGAATATGACTACGCCAATTTAAGTTACGGTCAAGTGTAAGTCCTAGGTATCTTGTACTATCCTCATAACTGTGAGGTATTCCCTTTAACGTAATTGGAGGTGGTAGGTCAACTCTGCGGTTTGAGAAAAGGACACATACCGTCTTAGTAGGAGATATAGTGAAGCCATGTCTATCGAACCAGTCAGACAATATGTCAAGGGATTCCTGTAAGACATAGTGTAGGTTCTGGACAGACATGTCTGCATAATACAGAGTGAAATCATCAGCGAAAAGTAGCTTCGATACTTGAGGAGGTACTTCTCGTAAGACACGGTTGAGTGCATGACAAAAGTATTTCGCGCTAAGGACACTCCCTTGTTGAATGCCGCTTTCTTGAATAAAAATATTTGATAAGGTGGAGCCAATGCGTATGGAAAAACGTCGATCACAAAGTAGGTTTTCTATGAATTGTAGCATGTATCCATTTATACCCATTTGGTGGTAAGTGTCCAGGATAAGCCTTCTCCAGATACAATCAAAGGCGTTTTTGATATCAATAAAGATTGCTAACACCTTTTTCGTTTGTTCAAACGCTTTGATTATATCTGTTTCTAGCTTAACGAGATTGTCTCTCGTGCTACGACCAGTCCTGAATCCACTTTGCCATTCTTCATGCAAACCTCTTTTTTCGATATACCAATCTAGTCGATTCGATACCATTTCCTCCATAAGTTTACAAAGAGAGCAGGTTAAGGATATTATTCGGTAACTGCTTGCCTCCTCAGGAGGTTTGTCCTTTTTAAGTATAGGGATACCTATGGAGTGCTTCCACATTTTTGGTATTTGACCAGTTTTAAAGATTTTATTGAACAATTCCAGAATCTTAAATTTATTTCCAGAGGATAGGTTTTTAATAAAACTAATACAAATGTCATCTGGTCCCGGACTAGTGTCATTACGAGACCGAAGACCGGCGATCATTTCGGACATTGAAAATGAATGATTCACGGGATCTAGGGAGTTATGGACTATTTCTAGAGGATAAGCTTCTCGCCCTGTTTTTATCTGCTGAAAACGGTCTGTGTAATTACTATTAGCACATAGAGCTCGGTAATACTCTCCAATGCAATTACCAATATCTATTGGAGAAGTTAAGTGTGTATTATTGTGTTATAAGAGGGTCAAAGTGCTGCGTTTATGACGCCCAGTAATTTTGTGAAGTTGGTGTTGAGTGATTTATTTGGGACACAAATTCTCGCCAAGATTCGCGTTGTGCGTTCCTGTGAATCCTTCGGCATAGTTTCTTAGCTTCACTGTACTCAGCCAAGTGATCAGAACACGGATTCCTCCGAAATCTACGGTATGCTCTTTTACGCTTTTTAGCAGCCTCCTCGCACTCTCCGTTCCACCACACCCGAACTACTCGCTTTCTCTGAATTTTAGTTTTACCAATGGCAATTTTTGCTGCATCTATTAAAGTGTTAACGATTGCATCATAGATATCATCAATATTAGAGTCGGCAGTATTTATGTTTCTGATATCAGCTAGTAGCTGGTACCTCTCCCAGTCTGCCTCTTTAAGTTTCCACCTCTGTATTCTATCTTCAGTTGGAGCTTCTCGATCTGTGAATTCTATAATAATTGGGAAATGATCAGAGTGGTAAGGATGATCCGCGGTCTCCCACTCACAATGCAGCATCAATGCCGGGCTGACGAGTGAGAGATCGATGTGTGATACATTACCATTACTATTAAGATGAGTTGGAGAGTTATTGTTTAATATACATATATTACAGTTTTGAATGAAATTTTCGATTATACGACCTCTAGGGTCTGTGGATGACGAGTACCATAAAGTATTATGGCTATTGAAATCACCCAAGAGGCAGAGAGGGGGAGGTAATTGTTGTATAAGTTGCAATAAGTGATATTCAGTGAAAGCTTTGTTAGGCGGTAAGTAAATCGAACAGACAGTGAGACGAGATGGACTAAGAATTCTTACTGCTACAGCCTGTAGCTGTGTGTTCAGAGGCAAGTCTGTACATGGCATGGTTTCAGAAACCAGGACACATACACCACCACTCGCTATCATACCATCTAGGTGATCATTGCGAAATATTCGGTAACCCGAAATCCGAAAATTATCTGTATCTTTTAAGCGAGTTTCTTGAATACACAATACAGAGGGCATAAGATCATTGATAACGTTCTGTAGATCAGTTTTATGATATATTATTCCGTTTAAATTCCACTGTACAACCTTCATATTAAAAAAATAAAATAAGAGTGGATAAGATAGTGAGAGCCATATATTGGATTTTTAAGGGCTTATGTAGAACATTGAATATAAACGTATTTTATAGGCGTAAATAAAGCGTTTAAAATGTTATTTATGACAATTATGGCGTAACTTTGTAAGGCGCAAAAAGGAAAAAACGAGATGTTTATTATAGTTCATAACAGTAGCAGAGTTAACTCGGGCTTCAATAAAGCAGCCCGAGCGGCGAGGTTAGCTCAGTGGTAGAGCACTGGACTAATATGCTGGAGGACCTGAGTTCGAATCCCGAGCAAGCACTAAAGATTTTTATCTTCTAGTGTCTTCGTTCATGAATTGGATTCAGCCCCCCCCTGACTATCTCGAGGCCCATCGAGCCTTTAATTTATTTATTAATAAGTACCTGCAAAGGTGAAAATGAGGCAGCTAGAGCGTAGTGCTGACCGCACTATCTCCCTAGTGCGCCGTATGGTCAGGAATACGATTTTTTTTTTCACTGAAGCAGCCAAAGAAAACACATAATCTACCGGAAAGTATCAAGAAACTGAAGTCTAGTTAATAATTAATAAGAATAGCTCAAGTGAAAATATTACGGACAATGGCATAGAATATCCCTAAAATTTTCAGCTCTGCTGTTAACACGTTCATAGAAAAATCGAGGGAACGTATCTACCCAAGATATATCAGACGCGGTCGTTAAGCGTATGTAGCTTTGTAAACCGAAATCAAAATAATTTACTCAAGAAAAGAACGAAATATGATTCATGACATTACCCGAGTTAACTAGGGCTTCAATAAAGCGGAAAAATAATATCGAAAAGTAATAGAAAATTATAGTCTATGTAATAATAGTTAACTAATCATGCAAATTCATTTAAACATCCGTAAAATTTTCGAAAAATCGAAATGGTCTCAATACCCTGGTATTGACCCTAGGCGCTTAATTTACAAGAAACGTCTAATTTGAAGCATATTTATTTTGGCATGCATCTTGCACCACTGTGAAGAAAAATATGTGTTGAAAAAATCAATTTATGTTTATTATGTGTGATGCTTCATCCATAACCTAATCATTATTTCGTCGGTACCAGCCGTTAATAATGCTTACTTGTATCGAAGCTCGACACATATCATTCCCAACTAATGAGGGAAAAATGTAAAAATCAAAATTGTTTCATTAGAAGTTGGGCTTTACTCTAGAACGAAATTAATTACAAACTAATAATTGAGATAGCTGTTCAAAACCTACATAAATGCGCAAAATTATTCATTTTTTATTTATATATTTTATCTTGAGCGCATTCTTGATGTATGCGCCGTAGAATACTCACCTTACTGAGTAATGTAATGCAGCTTCGTCCTGACGGACTTTTGGTCTCTAAATAGTCATTCTTTTTGCGTTCAGCATGTATTTGCGCTCCTCAATTGTTTTTTATGATTTAATTTTGTTTGAGTATTGCTCTCTTTGTGTTATTTATCAGGAACTTTTTGCTACTCTTTTTCTGTCATGATTTCCACTTTTAATCGGAATGTCAGATATTTTGAAATGAAAAGGAAGAAATATGGTAGAAATAAATCGAATAAAGATCTAAAAAGACTGGCGGTATACCTACTGCCTTGACAAAAGAAAGCATTCTTCTGCCTCGTCTGCACAGCTCTGTTCGTGCGGAAAACAGTTTATGTCAAAGGATCTAAGCTTTCTATCAATAAAACCACCCCCCCCCCTCCCGTTTATTTTACCCTTTTGAAATGTATTCTTAAATCTCCCTCTCTCCCCAAAAATTTAGATTTACAAGTTGTAAGATTTTATTATGTCTACTCTGCTCCAATAACTTCTCAATTAATTGGCCATTACATCTCGATGGCGCCTGATACAGACCTAAAAGATGATTTGTCGAAGATGGATAAATCTTACTCCTCCTCATAGAGGCAAAAATGCATTATAAAATATAGAAGGACTGAATGAGACCTTTATTGGTTAACAGCGAGACAACTTCAAAACCTAGCGTAATGAAGAAGAAGTTCCTGCATGGTGCAATGTTAGAGTTGGCGGAAGTCGTCCTCACGATAATGTTGCAACCAATACATGGATGTGATCTGTAGACAACGAGACGGAGTGGCGATGTGCAACCATCTTTGGTCAGTAGTGGCTGATGTATTTATGGAAGGATTCGAGCAGCAACTCATGGAGAAGGCTCCGGAAAACCCCATACTGCGGTTAAGGTACATGGACGTCTTCGCTGAATGGTCACACAACCAGGGGAAACTGGAACTCTTCTTGGCTTTACTGTACGCCTTCCATCCGGCCATTAAATTCACCATGGAACGAGAGCCAGAGGCCTCTTATTGGAACTAATCATAATTAAGGAGCCACATACAGGCTTCGGACTTAAAGAGTATAGGAAGCCGACGCCCTCGGGTAGGTACCTGAACGCCGATTCCCATCGCTAACCTGCCCAGAAGATAGGAATTGTAAAGACGCCAGGAAGAACGTTCAGGCTTGGCATCAGCGACTCCTAACTAGAAGCGGAAGTGCTTAATCCCTAGGAGGGTAATCTTCGCAACTGTTCTCCAACGAGCGAAAAGGAGGAAATGCGAAGCAGGATGAGCTGTTTGAAATAAGTGGCAAAAAAAAAAATGGCAGGATGATTACGGGCCACCGATTTGAGATATGCTACAAGGGTCTCGATAAGATGTGGCTTGGGCTTGCATTGGCTGTCACTATCACTAAGCTTGCGACTCGTTCACAAGTTCTTATGTAAGTAAATGCATCAGTAGCTAGAAATCCGTTTAGGAATGTAGCATCGTCGTCGTGATGTACTGTGTTATCGACAATTACAGAAGAACTCGAAGAATTCGAGACAGTGAGTCCTACAAAGAGGAAATATTGGTAATTGAGCCCTAATGTCCAAACGGACAAGTTTAACGTTTTATTACAGAATGTTACCTCCAACGTACGACGAATAGACAACCCAACACGAGTTACATGAAGTGTCAGAATTGGTCAGGGATCTTACTTGTTGCTTGTAGTAAAAAAGAAGCGCTTCCTATTGACTTGCACTTACCTTGTTCACACGTATATTTATGTGCTTGGGTGGCAATCTATATATATAAAAATCACGTGTCTGTCTGTTGATCTGTTTTTCTGTTAATTTATTTGTTTGTTTGTTCCTTATACTCCTTTATTCTACATCGTTTGACCGATAATGACCAAACTTGGCACACAGGTAGGTCTTGATACGAGAAATCTCCTAGGCTAGGTCAAAATAGTCAAATTTCAAAATTTGGTCTAAAGTTTTGTTCAAGAAAAATTGGCTTCACTGAACCATTCAGATTGTGACGGCCATTTTGAATCGACTACTACTGGCCTCTGTCGGCTGTTAGATGAAGTGCTGTTGTGCTGGCCTCTGCCGGTTACATTATGAAATAAAACAAATTCACATTGTTTGACCGATTTTCGTAACTGGGTATAGGAAACTGGGTATAAATCTTGATACGGGGAGAGTCATAGACAGAAAGTAGGTATAGCATGGCACACTGGGTAACAGCTTGTTAGGCATAAATGTTCTTGACCAGGTAGCCAGTGAATGGTAATGTGTCAATTGTGAGCTTGAAACACTATTCGTTTTAAGATTGTACTCGTTTTAGGCTTGAGTATTTGTCTGTTGGGCCTTGAAGTTCCTTTAATATTGGTTTAAAACTTCTAAGTTTTGATAAATTAGGTGAAATTGCAGAAAGTAATATCCTATAATATTGGACGGTGGGGTTATTCCCTGACTGGTAAGAAGAGCTGTAAGAAGATATATATTTAATAGTGAGGGTACCGGCTCTAGAATCAATTGTAGCAGTTATGCCTGTAGAGGGCGGTAAATCACAGCTGCCGGCAGATTCCATTTCAGATAGGAGCTCTTCCTCCTAATATATCTGCCCTGCTCTCCGACCTCGGCTCCCTTCTAATTACTAGATACCGCCGCTTCATTCCATTCCAAACACAACTTTTTCCCTTCCTCTTTCCCACTTTTTTATCCTTTTTTACCTCTTATCTTATTCGCCCTTTTGTTCTTCTCCCATTCACTTCTATTATATTACCTACAAAGAATATAAATGGGGCCCCAGGCTGAGACCTTTCTCATTCTCCTTCTGGTTAGTTAACAGCTTTATCAGGGTCCATGGGTCTTCCTTTCTTGATACGCTTCCTTTATTAACGCATTTTTTTTCGTGGCGTATTTATACTTAAAGTTATATCGAATTACGTTTTTGACTAAAGATAGTACTGTTATTCCCACCCTCTATTGTATTCCGAAAATTAAAGCATTCCAACGACAACACCTTACAAAACCTAAAGTTTGGCTATTTACACAGTAGAGCATAGCGAAGAAATCAGACACGTGATGTTAACCTTGGCTTTGGGTGACACCGCATGTGCATAATTACAAATCCACTCGCTGTCATGGGAGCTACCTGGCAAGCTGGGAGAAAAAGTGAGAACGTTTTGGGGATCGGCTGCACATCTCCAGGCCGGTTTATTCGTTCCTCCGTCGTCTCAGGGAGTGTTCGGAATGCCTTATTCTAGAATCGTTCCTGGCTCAGACCTTTCTGTGAATTTTTGCAGGAGTTTCTTCACCTCATGTGCGTCATGGTAAAATTATCAAGAATTTCCAATGAGTAAGTTATTTTTTCCCATTAACAATAGAAATGAAATCATAAAATGAAAGAAAAATTACTATTTTTTGGATGGTTTGGGGTTAACGCAATCAAAGTGTTAAAAGCTCAGAGTGGAGCAGTTGACACAGGAGAGAAAATAACAAAGATTTCAACTCAGTGATCATAGCAACGTTTTTCGCTGTGCTTGGTCTCTTTACGCTTCTCTCTGTAAGTACCCTTAGCCCACAATCAGAGCGGAGCGAAGAGAGAGCAAATAGAATAGCGAAGAAATCAAATACATGCTAAAGGGAACTCCAATAACAATGATGCAAATCGGGCCATTCATTCACCAGTCGCCATCTTTGCTGCTAGCGCTTTCTAACGGATGTTGGCGGAAGGGTTGCGTGCACTGGTGCCAACAAACAAAACTGTTTGACTTTCTCTTTTAATTAAAGTTACATTTTATTTTAGTTTTTTCACCATTTGGTGACAAAACCACGGCTTTGTTCTTAGTTACAAAATTAATGATTGATACAAAAGTATCCGTCTGTTGATTACGTGTGTTATTAAATGTTCTGTCTGTTGATTATTTTGTGTATTGTTAAGTGTTCTGTGTGTTTTGTTACATTAATCCAACAAAAAGAGAATATCTTTTTGTTGGATTAATTCTCAAAAAATCCAATTCATCTAATGGCTGTTGTTATTTTTACTTTTTCAAATGTTGTTGTATAAATGTGTATGCATGAGGTATTTAATAATTTCAACAATGTACTGGCTATTATCGGAAAGTAAGTCAGTCAAATTGTAAAGTTACATTTATAACCCTACGTTTTACGTAAGAAATATTATAAATCTTCATAACCCTCGTTATCAATTTCGAAACACAAGGTATTACTTTTTAACGAATGCTCGAGTTCATAAATTTAAAAATTATTTTTCTAAACTTTTTGCCCCCTTTTACCGAAAAGTACTTTAAAAGAAATGATGAATTTAAATGGGGCAAGTTTATCCGTTAACCTTTTACTTGTTGTTCTTAATATATGAGTCGGGTATGTTTCAAAGGGAACGCTGAAAATTTTCGTTTTCGTAACTGTTAATCCTAATAAACATTTAAATCTAATTTTGAACAAGAAGAAGGAGGGGGGAGGGGTCGGAGAGTAAATTGAAATTCCAAGGAGGACTGTAAATAATAAACTCCTTTATGAAAGGGATCCTTCATACTTTTAGCTCCTTGGAAAATAATACAAAACATGAATAGCTTCTGAATTATATAAAATCGATACTGCTAAAATATCCTTTCAATCGTCCTCTACTCGAGATGTTTCACTTTCGATTTTAATAATGGGTAATTGTGTAATAATTATTCTTTTCTAGAATCCTTAATTAAAATATTTTTTTGAAAACAAGTCCATGGATATTTCCTTTCTAAACTTTTGAAAAATTAGCCTGGAATAGAATGAGAGATTGTATTGTAAGTATTTTTGGATTGTATATGAAGTATTTTTTTTTTCAATATACAAAATAATAAAACTTTAGAAATAGTAGGCCTACATTCCAATTATAAATAGAACTACAATATTATGTGTTGTACTGGACATAGATAAAAAGTTTTAAACCACCATAAAAAGAGTTATTAAAAATAAAAAATTCAAGTTTACGCATTGCTAAATAGGCGCAAAAAGAACCATTTTCAAAAATGCATTGCTACGAAAGTACTCAAATATACAAGTTGACATTTTTACAGTGGCTTTATGTTTCAACGAAGTATAGCATATAAAAATATTAGATTTTAAGTCCCCCACCAGAGATATTAAAGCCTAAAGTTATTAAAAATTGCAAAAATCTGAAGTTTAAAAATTTAAAAAAAAATAAGGGAACAAATATTAGGGTTAAGAAGACTTTTAATACAAGCTACTTACCTAGGTTTATTATCATGCGAAAAATCAACATTCATCCCCTTATGCCGAAAAATTACCTTGAAAAACGGCATTTCAAGAAATATAAACAGTTGTTTTCAATGTGAGTTTTCAGTTATTGGACTTCAAAATATTCAGTGAAAAAGATTTAAAACATAGAGCAGACTGTATGGAAAACAATGATGCCTGAACTATTAGTCTATGATTTACCAGTCCTGAGAAAATGAGTTTTCCTTAAGAACTTATAAACTGAAAAATCAGCATGCAAGGTGAGGCAAAGATGGCTGCCATTTTCAAACGGTTGGCTGTAAGAAAAAAATTGAAAATGGTTTTGAACTACTGATTCAATGTGTGATTGGTGGTATAAAGATCATTTTTTTCTAAAATGGTCAAGCAACCAGATTATTTTTTTCTGGGCCATTTCAAATGGATTGACTCTGTTCGGAAATTCAGTGTGTTTTCTGGGTTCGTCATTCGGGGATCAAAATGAGGTTCCCAAGCCGTCTCTATCCCACTCAGCTTATGCTGCTACTAACACAGATCTGTGCGCTTGGCCGGTGCAAAGAGGGGCCAAATAGCCAAAAATCGGAAAAAAATATATTTCGAGAAAGGATTAACATAGAAATCTGGGGACGGTCTCAATGGACTAAAGAGAATACATCAAATTTAACTTTATAACTATGCCAGCTTTATGACCCATCAGACCTTTTTATACCTACTTTCAGAACTCATCACTGGGAGGTTGTTAAGGCACCAGCTTTGCAGCACCCGATGAATGGCTTGCACTGATCAGCAGGAAATGGGTCTTAAGGATAAGTCAGAAGACCGAAGCAAGGAAAGGGTCACACAACCTCCCCTGGTAATGTGGAAACCCGATTATGATACTCATTGGAGTTCACTTCAGAAAAAAAAAAAAATTGATTTTTCTATTCATTACAATTTTCAGATAGTTTTAGTAATAAGGTATTGTATGTAAGTGCTTTGTTAAGCCCCTAGGTGTTTTATACCCCTCTCAGGTAGCGAGTATTCTTGGCGGGTAGGTTGGTATAGTGAAGTGCCCAGGGGGATCGTTAGCACGCGTGACTTCCCTCTCTTTAGGACTGAATACTCTTTATGTTCTCTCTTTCCTCTATGTCTTCTCACCTCTTCCAAAGCTCTTTCTACTTGTCAAATCATTACTAAGTCATCTTATTGTCGTTATTTTGGTTGGGATATGTGATAGTGGTATTTGTGTATGTTACTAGCATTGCTTAAAGAAGTTAACCTCATGTATAATTATAGAGGTGTACTAGCAAAGGTAGTTTTGGGTTCTTCTTTGGAGATGAACATTCTTGCATCATGCTGGTAGGCAACGGTATATCGTAGAACCTTTAAGCTTTTTTAACTTTTGTTTTGTGGGTTTTTTCGGGGAATAATTCAGCATTATTGTTGCTCGAAATTTAGCTCATAGCTTATGTGTGGTGTTTGCTTATTTATTAATTCTGTAGAGCGCGCAAACGAGCGATTCACTCTTTACAAAGTTGCGATGGGTAGAACCCATCAACAGGTCAATGAATCACTAAGAGTTAATATTTACATGTATGTATATGGGATACATACGTGTAAATATTCCTGTGGTGTTTAGATAAAGTTCAAAAGAGAAACAATGTTTATAAAGGGATAAAGATCCCATTAAGATGAAAGGGTATAGTGCGGGGGAATTTAATATTAGAGTATATCGCACTAGTATTTCTAATGTGACACAAGTCAAAATAAAACTCAATTGAAAATGTGTCACTCTGGCCTTAGGATTAAGACTGGAAGGGTGACACATTTGCCCTCTGGTGTTCAAGTCCTGAAGCTAGGCACATGCAGTTTTGATGGTTGATAAAGATATATTTACCATGTCTTTCACAGTCATAACTATGACGGTGTGAATAAAACCGATTTTTGAGTTGTGTCATTTTTTTTGTAGCGACAGTTTTTAGTGTGTTATCTCTTCTATAATCATAGATTGTTTCCTCCAGCTCATAACTAGTTAAGCTCTGTATTTGTTTAAATTTCTTTTCTTGTTTATTACAAATTTTATGGAGTGTGTATGAATTTTATATGAGTGTGTCCTTTCATAAATGGTTTGTTGAGAAACGGAGTGAAATCAATTACCCCACTGATCGGGCTTCACCTGAAATTGGTAAGCATTTACCATTTTTGTGGTGAAAATGAAGAAGACCCCCTGATGTGTGTTCTCTCTCTTTCTCTCACTCTCTCTCTCTCGTGTGCTCCTCTCATTCCACCTGTCTCTCTTTCTCTCGCTATTTGACTGCTCGAATCTCCCCCGATTCGTCTTTCCACTCCCTGGCTTTGTCCAACTTGATGGTGAAAGGTCGAGGGAGAAAGCCTGAGAGGTTCGCCAGCTGCCTCCTATTGCTACCCCTCAAAGGAATAGTTGAGCAGCTTGGTCAGCAGCTTGACCATACTACAGTTTGACTTCCCACAACTTCCTCCCGAAATCCTTGATTCCCTAGATCACATTGTATTCTCCGTTAATCTATCGTTAAGCTAAAACAGTTTATTGAGCATTGTTTTTTTGCTCCTTAAATATTCTTGTATAAAATAATTTTTGAACATCATATTAACGAACAAAAAGGTGGGTTAATGACATTTTGACGATCAATCAGGTTAATAAAATGTTATGGATTGCCTAGGATATGTCTTAACAGTATTTAGCTTAATGGTAACAATGTTTAAACATCCAGAAGATAATGCTCAATTGCATGAAAGGCCTAATAAATCCTCTAGCCTCAAGAAAGGATTAATTTAATACATACAAATTCTTGAGGAACATTTTGAAGTTGCTTTATTTACTTCGATATTAATTTTGCTTTAAACTTCTTTATAAACTTGTATAATATTATATCACTAAATCAATGGCTTCATTTGAGGTTTATTCTTGTAAGTAATTTTGTATACTAGTAGTTATTTTTATGTGTTTATGTGGGAAATATATAAATAAATAAATTTAAGCCGCCACAACAAGACACTGACAGTATAATGGCGACTTCGACACTTTCTCAACATTCACTCTTGGAAACACTCTAGATACTGTTTCACATATTCTTTCCCTGTTTTAGTGAAATACTCGTTTCACTAGTAAAAGCAATTAAAATAAGCAACAACCAATTAAAACGTTAGGTAAACAAAAACCCCTTAAAAACAGCAAAACTAACAATTTGAAAGTTTCAAGTCCTTATTTTTCCGATTGACATCGCCCAATGGAAAATTACATCTGAACCTCTTTTTTTGTTGAGCATTTAATAAGCTTTAAAACAATGACCTTCCACTTACAACGATTTTTCAACCGTTTTCGAGATATTTTAGAAAATATTTCATTCTCGTTAATGAAATATTTTATTTCTAGTACTTCCTTAACTGAATCAAAATTTAATTATCTTAGATTAGATGGGTGTCGAACGTCTGGAACAAGTTTCAACTGAATCAATCATTTCCGAATACCCCAACTGAAAATTATTTGTATCAATTATCTCGTAAACTGTTCATATATCGCTTTGAAAATGATTTGATTCGTTTTCCTATGTTAAGGAAGTTATACAACGAGTACTTGCATGCATATCAACTTGAATACGTAAGCGTTCTCATATTTTTTGCCCCAAGAACCATGTTCAGGTTGACGGATAGTTAACGAACTTTCAAATTAGACTTAGATTTATATTTATATATATATATATATATATATATATATATATATATATATATATATAATAAAATTCTAGTGTCACAGTTTTAGTGTTTATACTCCTCCAAAACGCCTTAACTGAATTTGATAAAAAATGTATACCCTAAGTGATAAGGGGGGCCCACCCCAAAACATATTTTTTTATTTTTTAGACAAAATATTTAATTTTTTTTTTTTTTTTTTTTTTTTTTTTTTTTATGATTTAGCTATAAAATACATACAACCCTAAATTTTCAACCTTCTATCACCAATCCCCATTTTATAATAACGATATTAACACTGTAATTATAAAATATACATTTAATTTTAAAATGGGTCTTGGGTTCGATTCCCACTAAGGGTGGTGGCTTTTCTTGTGATAAAAGAAAAGGCTAGCACTATACTGACTAGAAAAGGGTGGTAACCTATAGATAACACGTTTTAAAAAATATTCTTTGTTAATAATAAATGGACGTTAAACCTAAAATAATGCCGCAACAGGTTGAATCCCGCAATAGGTACGGGATTATTATTTCACTACCAACATATTCACTAGAAACGACATATAATGGCAAAACAAAATTTGCCGGGTCAGCTAGTATATATATATATATTTGCCGGTGTGTATAAATACTTATAGTATATATTATCTGTACTTATTTACAAATTTTAAAGAGAATCGTTTCCTTCAGAATGTAGTTTAACATAAGTGTCTAGTAGACACTGTCTACTGGCTGTCTAAATTATATTATGTAGTATTAAAAAATAAAATCCAATAAAACCACTTATTTTCGACGCCTATCAATACGATCCGTGGAGGTTGTTGGGGTTTGGTACTGATTTCTGTAGCTTAACTAGCATCAAACCACCGCAAGGCCACTAATTTGGAAACTTGACGAGTCAATTACACAACTTGCCACGCTTGTTCGCAGAATTCCCACGGTTTGTGCGTTTAATTGAGGCTAACTGTTGTTTGAAGTGAAACCAATTTATCTCCCAAAGCTTTGATGAAATTTTCTTCTGATACAAATTGAAAACAAATATAAAGCGAAAAATAACCAACGGCTCTGTGTGCGCGGGAAACAAGGAAAATTAAGAATCAAATGTTACTCCTTTTTGGTGGATGTTGAGAGGCTCTTTCAAATATCCAGTTGGAAAATATTATGCTGATTAAAAAACGTTTTGTTTTCCTGCTGTGTAAAACTCTTTTCTGTTTAAAAACAAAACAAAAAAAAACAAAAAAAAACAGAGAACTTTTCCATTAATTAATTACGTGAGATCTCTGACTGCAGCCTTTCTAAAACTGGCATCCGTAAACCCTTGGGGGTACGTATATCCATTACCAGTGGTCCGCGACTGAAATCCATCATGTCAAAAGAAGATTTTCGTTATGTTGTAAGTGCTGCTCAATCCGCGCGTAAAATCAATGTTGTTTTGGGTTGATGGAAGCATCAGTGAATATAGACTGCAGCAGTGGTTTCAAACATTTCGCCGAGGAGATTTTGATCTCGATGACAAGGAAGGTCGCGTTAGTCCTTCCTGTTGTTGATCGCGAACAACTGAGGGCTTTGGTAGAAGAAAACATTTGCAAAACCACTGGGGACATTGCACGAGACCTTAGTGTTGACCACTCAACAGTGTTTCGCTATCCACAACCCTATAAGAGATCTTGATAAACTTTATTGAGTTGAACTTGTTGCATATTTAATCAGCTTTCATTTGTTATAGAATGGTCATATCGCTAGGACGCAGGGTTTCGAGATACCTTCTAAACCCCCCCCTCCCCCCCGGCACAAAGGCTACGGGTGAGGACTTTTGATATGTTGACCTTCTAACTAGCCGAAACAAAGTTATGAAGTCAAAAATTGTGTTCCAAACATTTCCATCTATAACTCTTAGTTTCCTGGGCTGTTAGTCGCTACATTTCAGATTTCACGATGAACACTGAAATTATTTTTACGTTTGAAGGAAAATACATAAAATAGCAAAGTAATATATATTATTGAAGGGAATGCATTACTCTACAACCCTATAACCGCTATTCATTTTTTTGGTACATCGTTGAAGAGTTATCCGGTCAAAACGGGGGAAAAATATGGGGCAAAAGTGTTTTCCACCAAAATGACAGACTTTCAATAGCGGATATTTCGAAAACTAAAGATATCTCGAAAAACTTTATTGAATAGAACTTGTAGAAATTTAACCAGCCTTCCTTTGTCATATAATAGTCGTCATGTCGCTAGGTCGCACGGTTTCTGAGATATAAGTGAAAACCCGAAAAATGGGACCTTCTAAACCCCCCCTCACTCCTGGCACACAGGCTACGGGCGAGGACTTTTGATATGTTCACCTCCTATCCAGTCCAAACAAAGTTACGAAGTCCAACATTGTGTTCCGAAAATTTTCACCTATAGCTGTTTTTAAGCATTCGTTGCCTGGACTATTTTGCATGTTTTTTCTTTTTAGAAATCAGCTCCATAACTATCCTCGAGCGCCCAAAGGGGCAGACACTGTAGAAGTACCTGATTCATGACCATACGGCACACTTGGCAAAAAGTGTGATCAATACTATGCTCCAGTCGCCTAATTTTCCCCTTCGCAAGTGCCTATTAAAACTAATTAAAGGCTTAGGGACGGTCAGGGAGGCCGAATCCAACCCTCGAACGAAGACTCCAGAAGATCAAAATCTTTAGTGCGCTCGGGACTTGAACTCAGGATCCTCAAGCATATTTGCCCATTGCTCTACCACTGAGCTACCCTCAGTGCCTATTAAATTGCATACAATTGGAATTATTGGTTCCATTTAACCCACGTACAAGCATTTTACAGAAATAAGCTAATATTATCCGTCAGGCATTATTTATGGTGATACGCGTTTTAAAAACTTTAGAATATGGCTAGGTAAATCATACTAAAGCTAAAACTAATGTTGATAGTAGTAGATAAGTTAGTAGAGAAGGGAGGGGGGTGTACTGACAAGGAAGAGAAACAAACAGTCCCTCTACATCTAAATCCACTTAAGACAGATCCTCGTCTTCCCATATTTCATCTAATTTCCTATTGCATCTTCATATTGTTCTGCAAGACTTGTGTTATTCCTCCGGGCTGTCTAATCCGTTTCCTTCTAGGGAGAGATCGGGATGGTGAATGTGATTTCGGTTTATCGTATTTACTGCCAAGGTATGGAATGTTTGGAAGATAAAATATGTCGCTTGGATGTCTTCCTTGAATTGCGAAACAGTTTTGTCTGCCTTTAGGGACTCTTTTCAGATTAAGGAATATATTTGAGCAAATTCCTTCATATTTTACATCAGTTCTACGCTGACGAAGTATTCCGGAAGTTCACTGGAGAAGTTTTCTTTTTGAACCCTTATAACACGAGAATACTGGTGGTGGGTCTCCCCGTGGTCTAGATTCTCATGCGGGAGATGAGGTTTCGAGTTCTGCGTGCTGCTAGGATTTTTCTCATTTCAGGGCCCGTTGAGAAAACATCTTGCTGGCAATGTCCAAGAAAAAAAAATAACCGTTGTTCCCAAATAATTCTTTCTTTTAGTATTTGTAGGGATTCATTCTGTTATTATAGCAAATATTCTAAGGATCTTTATTTTCTATTTTTAGGACACCAAGAATATTATTTATTATCGATACTTGGTGTACTAACAAGTACACTATGATAAGTATTTTGTCATTGGTAGTATAACAAGATTTCTTTTTCTTACTATTGCTAGTATTTTAAAAACTCATTATTTTATTATTTGCAGTATTTTAAGGATCCTAACTTTATCATTGATTATGAGAAGTAGATTGTTAGCCGTCGAGGTGATAAACAGTCAGGGAATTGTTGGGATTCGGCTAGGAAAATATCAATACGATTTTTTTTTAAAGTAGCTTTCGTCAGCTAAAATGAAATGGCATGGAAATAATTTAAGAACGAACAACCTGCTTTTAATCGTCCAACTTTTTTACTTTTTTTTTTAATCTAATATTGAGCTTAAGATGTAGTCTCAAATAAAATATGTAAGCACATATAGTATTTAATTTTTTTTTTTTTTTTTTTTTTTTTTAATACACCTGTATGTACGTTAATCTTATCTTAAAATCTAAAACAATGTTGAACATTATATTATATATATATATAATTAATATTTATAATTATATTTATATAATTATATATTTTTCCCCCATTGATAACAACATTTCATATGTATATAAACATACATATAACTACAATTTTTTTATTATTTTTTATTGATAACTGACAGCTAAAAGACAAAACACGAATGCAGAATAATCATTTTTTGTTAACATTAATAATACCAAGAATGGTTTATTTTATTATTTGTAGTGTTGTAAGAATTGTTTATTTTATTCTTGATTTTATAATTAGCATGGGCGTATATAAGGGAGGGAGGGCTGAGGGTGCTGCAGCCCCCCCCCCGAAATTTTGTTTTGGTGGGAACTTTTATGTAAAAAAAAGCCTATAACAACGAAAAAGTCTTCTAAATTTACTCTTGCCTAGAAGGTGTCCAGAGGACCTTAAAACTCACCATTTTCACTAAAATATTTTTCTCTACACCCCAAATGCCTTGGGGCTACCAGCCTCCCACCCCGAAATTATTTTCTATATGCGTTAGTGATAATTAGAATCCTTTCTATTATTATTGGCAGTGTTTGATGGTTTCTTCATTTTATTATTTTTCATATTCAGAAGATCCTTTAATCTATTCCTGGTAGTACGATTATCGTTTCTTTCAGTATTGTATTCAAGTATTGAAGGCATCCTTTATTTTATTGTTGGAGATATTATAAGGATCCTTTATCTAGTTATTAACAGTATTTTGGGGTCCCTTATTTTATTAGTGTTATTTTTCGAAGGATTCTATATTTTAGTATTTGCCCTTTATTTATTTTTATTTTGTTGTATTCTTTAGTTGTATTGAATTTATAGTCTATGTTTATTGATCATTCAGAATGGAAGTTGTTGTCCTATTTTCTACTAAGCATTTTTAGATCCTAAACGGATGAGCAGGTTGTTCATGACGCACATCCCAGCTGTTCATATCGCGAATATAATTAGTCGTTGGAGTAATTGAGCCTTCGTAGCGAACCACTCCCCTGGTGAACTATTCATGGAATAATTGCACCGATTGTTGGTCCTCCTATCGGCTCCCGCTCTCGGAACCGGATCAGAAGAGATTAGGAGTCCTCTTCAGCCTTATAATTCGTGTTATATCAGATACGAACAACGACTGGAATGGCGGAGTGCCTTTTGTGCTGGTGGATTGTGGTGCCTCCGAGCACAATGGCCCCATAAATCCTTGGGGTTTGTGGGCGCCCCCCCTCTACAACACTCAGGTTCTATACTGGTGCCTCGCTTAACCTAACCGCTAGTCCGTATTATTCTCAACAATCAACATATTGAGGAGTCATACCCTTTTTTTTCTGTTTGGTAATTGCTGCACTTAAGTGTGAACTTTTGAATATCCAGTTGTTAACACTTCGAGCGCAGGCAACACCCTCTTATTTTCCTACACACTTTCTCTACCTAATGCACTCTCTCTCACTTTTATGACTGGTTTTATCCTAATATCTATTATTCTATCGAGTTTATTCCTTTCGATAAATATTACTAGATAAATATATAACCTAGATAAGTACTGTGTTAAAGTAAGTTAAGTGTTTTTTTTTTTTAGTTTGTACATATTATGTACAAAAATGTAGAAACGGGGTCATTCTACATTTTGGTTGGTTTATTTGTTCGTGATACTACGCCAAAAAAAATGGCGATACAATTTGGATTCAGCGCACCAAAAAACATAAAATTCATCTAAACGATTCCATGGAGCTGATTAAACACACGTTTTTTGTAGAATTTCTTATTTGTTTTATTCAGAAGAGATCTTTGACGGTGTATTATTCTGGGAAAATTTCGTGTTCGGTTTTTAATCCGGTGAATCCATCCTTCCTTTCTGCCATCTGATATATTTTTAATTGTGGCTCTAACTCCACAGCATCGGTACTATATTTAGCTGGACGTCTTGAACAGGTTTCATAATGAACGCTGCTTTCTTCACCTTTTTTGAACCATTTTTAGGCAGTCCTTACATTGATAGTTACATGATGTTCAACATTGTTGCTATTGATTTTTACCGCTGCAAATCTGGTAGATTCACCACACGAAAATAAAAATGTAACACATTCTTTTTCGTATTGATTATTTATATTAATTTTCTATGGTTACTAATATGCGTCCGATGCTTACGAAAATTTGGGACATACTGACTTATACATTCGTCGTGGGAAGGGAAGTGCAGGAAGGTTCGAAATCTTACTGGCCCGTACAGAATTTTAATGCGAATTTCCTACATTCTATTTTGATACGCAATATAACTTGAGAATAACGAAATCCCTGTTTTGTAATTGCGTTATGGAATTGCGCGTAAATTTCGTAATTGTACTTTGGGACCGTGGAAACTCTGCGGACTAATGAATCTCAGGTCAGCGAACTGTCACTAACTCCTCTTGAACCGATTGAAATGTCTGAAAGCCCCGCTGGGAACTGCAGGAAATTTATAATTACGTTATTAGAAGTGGTGAGACCCCCCTCCCTCTCTACCGAAGTAATATTAACTTGTTAGGTCCTTAACATTCCTGGCGTAAGCCTGGGTAGCAGCTGCTTCGAACCTCCTATCCTCCTTCGGCCCGCACATACCTAATGGGCTTTAATAAACATAACCATCATTATTTATAGCTCCCGCATCATGAAATATACCAATATTACTATAGAAAAATATTGCAATACTATCTTCTTTTTATGTGTGTTGAAGGTGAGGGTGGGTAAGGATCAATGGATACTTGAAGAAAGTGGTAGGAGTTGCTCCACAAAACTGTTTGAAGCATATATTCCATTAAAACATACATAAAACTCAGGCATCTTTTATTAAGTGTTTTTTAGTGATTTTAAATTCATATAAGTTCCATAAATATTAAATTTTGAGGGTCAACTTTACATCCGGGTAAGAATCTTCATGATGTTTTCAGTTGACTAGATATATTCACACTAACTCATATTTAGACATCTATTTTTTCATTATAAAATGATAGTTTACCGTTGAGATGATAAGAGGAATATATATATATATATATATATATATATATATATATATATATATATATATAAAAATATGAAGTATACACCGTAAAATGGTGTCACATTAGCAGAGTGTGGTGAAATTGGTACAGACCTTTACTGCATATATAACAGATAAATATATAGGGATATATTTATCTGATCGCACTCTTTGTGTAATGTTCAACCCTGTTTGGTATGAGTTAAATGAAAATATCCTAAGAGTATAGGTTTGTACCTATTTTACTACAATATACAAATGTGACCCCATTTTACGGTATATTTAGGTGATCATGGATAAGTTTAATCCACTTACACTTGAAAGTTCTCGTGGTTTTCCTTTATCCACTAGGCATTTGTGGTTTAGGAAGAAGGCTGCCAAACAGTTCGAAATATCGTTGTTTTGGAAAATATGACGGTTTCTCTTAGCCGAATCCCAACAATTCCAGAACTTCTTTTTTGATAATTTTTGTATGAAAGTTGATTTTCACAATGATTGCTAGCACTGGTTTTCCTTTCCAAATGTATATATCTTCCATTATTCCAAGATATAATATTTCCCTACGATATTGAGTGAGCCAAGAAATCTTTGGAAGCTTTCTTCAGCAATGTATGCTTATTTCAAGAAAAACGGTTAGGTGACCTTGATGTGACATGTCAAGCGCCGAAACGCCCAAATTTGATATGATTTTCTTAGCCGAAACCCAAATATTTTTTGTCTTCTTAATTATATGACACGCTTTCGTTGCGGTTGGTCACGAGGCGTTGTGGATACGAAGTGCGAACTCAAGAAAAGTTATTTTTCAGGAAAATACGTTTGAATAAGGGCGAACTTTAGTAGATATATGTTTAGTTTATAAAGAACCGAAATGCAGACCGAAAAGCTGCTCATTTACGTCCCTCCCTAAATACTATACTCATAAAAAAAAAAAAAAAAAAAAAAAAAAAAATCGCAGATGCTTCCGTATTTGGGGTGAATTTGAATCAAGTTTGAGGTTTGAATTTGCCTGCTTGGATAAATGCTCGAGGTGAAGGTGGATATGTTAAGACGTGGAGCGGCCTAATGTAGCGTTCAGGGTGAATGGGTTGTAAAGATTAAATCCAGGGGATGGGCCAAATATTTGACTCCTTTCCTCCTATGCAAAATATACCTTCAAACCGGATATTTTCACCTCATATCCAAAACTATTTTAATATTTTTTTTTAAGATAAATGCATCGACGTTTAAGACTCGATTAAATAAAAATAGAAGTTCAAAAAATTAAAAAAAGTCAGACTAGTCATTGGTAAAACTTGTGAGATATATATATATATATATATATATATATATATATATATATATATATATATATATATAGTTAACATGAATAGGTATTTTGAAAAATGTAAACACCTACACGAATGAAATTTTCAAGAAAAGTGAGATTTCTTGAGACATTGTGCACAGAAAGCAGTTGCAAATATTACTCAATCGGCTTTTTAACAAGATAAAATGTTTCCTCATTTCTTCGGCAAATTTTATTACCATCAAGCAATTACAAATAGCATCAAGTGATACAATATTTCTGATAGCAAACTTTATTTTAAATTAATTAATTTTATTTTAAATTTTATGACTTATTTCTTTGACTGACATCATCCAATCGAAAATGACTTTAAAAATATTTTTGTGCAGAATTTAGCGAGCTTTCCAATGGGCAGTCATTGAAAAACAGACAACAATTATTATTATTATTGTTATTTTTTTTGCTGGATACAATATAAAATGGAGGAATTTCAGTCATTCGTCAATTTTAATAATGACGTTCTTAAGTCTCTTTTGGAGTCTGAGCCTCATTTAACAGTGGATAGTGAATTTCATCAATGTGTCGTTTTATCATGATAATGCTAGACCACTTATGGACATTTTTCTGAGATCTTTTGCCGCATCCTGCTTACTTACTAGATATTTCCCCAAAATATATAGACATACTTCATGCCTTAAACATTTTTTTTTCTACAGAAAAACTAAACAGAACGTGCTAAGTGAACTTTCAATTTGTTTTTATATCAAAAACAGTTTTTCCTCAGTAACGTAATTTAAAAGCTCAATCAGCAATAAAACGTTAAATTGTGTTTTTTTTTACACTATTTTAACCGACCAAATATTTACTATATATCCTACCCTTCATGTGTATAATAACTTCTTTCATTATTTGTGCAAATCTACAATCAATGTTTAAATCATACAGATGGACGAGAGAAGGGAGTTGAAAATGCCTTAGTTATCAGGTTCTTGGTAGAAACTTCTCTGTTTGTATAGCAAATAATATCAGCGCTTCCCTGCGGTTCATTAGGTACTGAAGTTTCTCAGGAAAATCAAGCAACTTCCCAGTCTTCGTTAGCTTTCATCGGCACTTTGAAAGAACTTTCCGAAGGATACGAGTCTTGCAAAGTAGAACAGATATCTCTCAATTCAGCTCTGCGCTGTAATTGTTTGTTCCAAGAGAGAGGCATTTTGAAGGAATGTGCTGTCTTCGTGAAATTTAACTATTATTATTCCTTTGCACACTTGGCCACCACGGTGGCCCCACCGTGATGGCTGCACAGAACCACATCAGCCACCACTACTGTCACCTGCTCTCAGTTCAATCATGGCTCTCATTTGATAGAGCGAATTATTTATTAATTAATTTCTCAGTTTCAATTAATTAATATTAGAGTTTCAAAAATAAAATTGAAGCCAAGCTGGAACGATATAATTATATTTTTAATGTTTGTGTTATATATTTTTTTAGAAAGCCTTGTTGAGGTAGTTGACAATGTTTTCTATATATTTACTTTCATCGCCGAGTAATCCGGTCGTTTGTGGTTCGGACCAAGAGTGACCCTTTCGAAGACCACATGCACCTCCCTTGATGGACCTAGACTATCCCCTCCTTCGACCTGGCAGCACTACTTAGTCTATTTTTGTGGACGCACTGGGCGTTAAAGCCAACCATTTTTATAGTCACTGAGTGCATATTATCCGTTCACACTGTTCCCTGGTATATTTTAAACTATATTTTCAATTCTATCATTTCTTTTCTTTCATCGCTATTGCTTCATATCGTCTCCATCTTGTTTATTCACTATTCCTTGTTTCCAACTACTTCCGCCTTCAGGCTGTAACGCTATTTCCGAATTTAATTGGGCAGTCCATTTAATTTGTTTATCTATAAAGAAATAGAAAATTCTCGCAGTTGTGTGTCATACTGTATACATGTCGGTCTCTCCTCCCTCGCCATGAGATGTAAGTGTGTCAGTCGGAAATAGCCAATTCTTAAGCGGCGTAATATCGCTTCGTCTCTTCTATTATTCCCTTACATGAAGGCCTTACACTAACTGTATTTGTTTTATTTCTCAAACTATGTTACCCGTCGTCATGTGCCAAGATTGCTGCCAGTATTCCGTAATAAACTTTCTGGACTCAAGTTTACATATCTTGTAATGTAACTTTTTGTATGTCCTGTGTTGCTTAGCCGGAATACATATATATTTCGTTATTTTCCTAATGGAGTGTTGTGTAATGCATTGTGCAATTCCCCCTACAATTCTTCTATTTTTAGGATATAAGACTTCTAGACCAACAAATTTTTTGAGAGCATTTGAAGCATTGTTTTAAACAAAAGTAGGTTCAGTTGAAGCTCAGAGTTCTTGGGAACTGCCCGGTTATCGGCAGCTATCCAATCGCCTTTTGGCGGAGTTCCAAGCATTTTCTTCCAAGCTCTTCCTGGAACTGGTTAGGGAAAACAATTTGAATATCCTTAGAATCATGGGCCAGTATTTTGTGACTCGATTTTGATGAAGTGGTTTAATTAGTAGATAACATTAAAATATATTTTGAATGATTAAGGCGCCAGTGATTTTTTTTTCAATCATAGTGATTTTTTAGTATTTCGTTATTATTATCATATTTTAATTTAGGTATACGTGGTTAACGTTAAAACTTAAATACAAAAATTAATTAGAGAATAAAATGTAAAATGAAATCTTTAAGAGAAGATTTAACGTGAGCAGGAAAACAATAAGCGGATATTACTCCCTCGGCCTTCTCAACTTTCTCTTTAGAAAAACACTATTAGAAATATCTTTCACGTTTTCAATCCCTGCTTTAATAAAATGCTCATTTCTCTCTTGAACGTAATAACAAAAACACCAAATAAAAAAAGGAAAAAAGCTCAACAAACGAATTTTAAGCACCGGTTTTTTCTAATGAGATCGTCGCATCGAAAGTTACTTAAGAATCTTTTTTGTAGGAAATCTAGTAAGCTTTTGAATGGCTACCGTCCACTTTCCTCGATTTCCCAACCGTTTTCGAGATTTTAAGACAATACACGTTACTCCAAAAACTACTCATGTCTATTAATAAAACATTTTTTTTTCGCCAATATTTCCTTAACTCCAAGCAATACCCAAATTTAAATATATAATTATATATGAATGTCAATTATATAGAAAACTTTTCAACTGCATATATTGTTTTCAAGTACCCGAAGCAAAAAGTAACTAATAAAACTGGTTTTATTCATTTTTTTTTAACGATTACAGTTATTGCCATAAACAGGCTTTTATTCGTTTCCCTACGTTAGAAAACCTATAAAAGGTGTACCAAGTAGCGTATAATCGCAAAAGCGTAAGCGCTACGGTTTCTTTCGCGCGAAATTCGCCGAGAAACGCTCTTTTACGAACATGACCTTTAAAATCAAAGATAGTTTTTTTGTAGCAAATTTTATGAAAATCTGACTATTTTGGAGGCACACACACATACACACGGTTATTGAAATGTTTCATTTTCTAGCCGGCTGTTCGGGATTGCGTCACCGTACAGTGTCAGAAGCGGGTTTCTTCCCTGTGAGGGAGGGAGAAAAAGCGCTAAACGAAATCAAGTTTTAAGCGTTGTTTTAAAGTAGGGAATATTATATAAAAAAATAACAAAATATATCAACCTTAATATGCTGTAGGTATTTGAAAATTAAATTCAGGACTATAATGTTTAATTTAAAACACTGGTAAAATTCACTGATAGATCTGAATATTTTCATAGTCTGTCGTTTTTCAGGAGATATTTTATAGTTCTATATGTTTAATATATAATATGCATAATAAGTTTATATAAAATATATGTAAAAATATTAAAATATTTTTTATTCTTTAAATTTGTTAAGGGTGTAAATCCAGTATGTCCAGAATGGTTGCTTAGGTTTCAATGAAGCGCTGAGTTTATGTTTTGCTATGTCCTGATATTAGAATTACTGTTGAAAAGAATAAATGAATTGTCAGCTATTGTCAGAAGAATGGATTGCGCCATGAAATGTGAGAAGTTTTTAGATTCGGTTTGAAATAGGATGAAATCACTGGCCATGTCGTTCTCTTGAATTCTCTGATGGCCAGCCAATTACAGGGACCCGCAAAAACTTTCGAGCCGAATTAAAGCGACGCAAGCAATTCTAGCTAAATAGCTTCTGCATTAACCCTAAAAATAAAGTGCTCGTTACTTTTTTTTATAAAAAAAAAACCACACATACAAAAAACCTACATATTTAAAAGTCTAGGGGAAAAAGAAAAATGCTGTGTTAAAAAAAATAGTGAAAGTGTAATAATAACGTGCAATATCCATAAACTATTTCAGTAAAAGAATTAAACCAAATCTATAAGTCTGTCAATTATACTTATGGAGCAACGATATTATATATATATATATATATATATATATATATATATATATATATATATATATCTTTACCCCGGAGCTAAAGGACACCATGTCCATTTTTTTACTAAATTTACTTATCAACATGTTCTTAATTTTGATTTTTTTTTATCTTTATAATGGTGTAGGGCACTATGTCCTGTTCCCATAATTAACGATGAAAAGACAGTTAAAAAGTAAAATCATTTCCGTTTTCATTAGATGTAAAAGACACCATGTGGAGGACTTGGTTTTTATTGACTATGATCAATACTGATTATAGTCAGAATGGTTTTTTCAAAGTGAAAATGTTTATTATATTGCGGAAACTCGTCAAGTACAAAAACTTTGATATAAGAAGTATACATTTTTTGCAAAACAGAAATAATATAAAAATTTTAAAATGAGCCCCAAGTATTATTTGCATCTGCAATCCAATAAGAAAGACTTTATTTATTCTTCAAGTCAAAACCTGTACTCATTTTATGATTAGGAAGTTTTTCCTAGTTTACAAAAAAAAAAATAAAGAAAAAAAAAGTACTTGGCGGGCTTCTGAAATAAGCGATACAATTATAGGCAATTAAATTTACAAATAATATTTTAGTAAGATGTCTTTTTTCAGTTTTGTTTTATTCACTACTTTCTATTTTTTATAATACGTATATTTCCTTGAACTTGCGCTTAACCATATTATTATTATCTTTATTTATATTTCTGACTCGTATCAAAATCAAGGTTGTGCTTAAATTTACTTGCTTGATATACCAAAGCTGTTTAATTGTCGCCTTCGTCCATATTCTTTGTATGCTGCTTAGTTCTTGACTTTTCGCCAGTTAAATGGATAATTGTCTCTTTTCTGTTAATATGCCTGAAATATTGCTTTTCAGAATTTATTTTACATTTTTTAGGGTGTTTAGTTTACAGGAAAAAGCAAAATGAAACATGGAAGGAATAGGAAGTAGCTAAGATGACGCAACTTCTGCGGGTCGGACTTTTTTACTATGATGTCCGTTATCGTAGTAGACCTGTTCAGATAAGGCCTCTGGTCCGATACGAGCGAAGAGCGATGAGCGATAAGCGTCAGAGCAACGTCGCTCACATTATGTTAAGCCGAAGTGCAGTAGGAATGAGGGAGGACTGGCTACAATAGGCATCAGCGACCGGGCGACGTGGTTTGCAGGTTCCGGGCTGTCGCTCATCGCGCAGTTCAGACATTACAATTTTTCTCGTCACTCACCCACGACATTATATTTGGCGTGCTACAAAAAAAGGCTACAGCCTCTAAATCTTGACCGATTTCAACGATTTTTTTTATTTTTATTTATTTTTTATTTATTTATTTATTTTTTTTTTTTTTTTTAAATGAAAGCTAATAAAATTTAGAAGAAATTTGTCAATTCACATTTATGTTTTTTGTTTCCCTTGTTTATTAAATTACGTGGAAAGATGTTTATAACCAGCCAATGCTTATAACCAGCCAATGCTTATAACCTTCCAATGCTTATAACCTTCTAGCTACCTTTCTTATAAATAATTTCAAAGTATGAATACTAATAAAAGAGTAAATTGTATGATAGTGAATGTGAGCTCTTAATTTCGGAAGTGCAAGGTATGGAATGACAGACACAGTGATTTTAAAAATACCATCATTTCCATGCAACGGGGTCTCCCGTGGCCTAGTGGCTAAAATAAAAATCGTATATTGGAGTTGAGATGATGGAGACTAGAAATTTACGCGCCCAGCCGCTCTGTATCGTAGCCGGCACCACTCTTCCGCTAAACGCTCGATCGGTCTGTCGTCCTGTCGCTCATCGCTCGTATCGTACCCGACGCCTAATAGACAAGCTTTTTTTCGCCTAAAAAAAATAAATTTTACAGTTCAAAAATATTTTCCAAACACATATTGGTTAGTTTTATTGTATTTTCTTTACAAAAGAGATTCGAGATATTGAGAGAGAAAAGGCTCCCCAAGCCTGGTTCTACCAAGTTGTAAGGTTGTCGTCCGGAGGAAGCCATTTTATAGTATTCTCATGGAAATAAGGAGATTGTACTCCTCCACTAACCCCCATAGAGGTTACTTCCTCCTTTATTCTACTGTCCTCTCTGGTAATTTATAACCTCCTTGGAATTGTATAAGTAACCCTGCTTTGGTGTAAAACTTTACTTTATATTGTAATGTATACCAGTTCTGAATTATTTTAAATATTTTCTTCGTATTCTATTTTGGCGCTTTTATCCTCCGTCCCTCCATAGGGAGGAAACACGCTTACGAGGTTGACTCCATGACACAATCCGAAAGTGCCGACTACAAACTTTTACGTTTTAAAACCATAGACCACGAAAATAACCGTGATTCAAATATTTATGAATTTATATGTATGTCTGTTCGCTCTTACATAGGCTGAAAAATGGTTCAATTTTTATTAAATTTGACACAAAAGTGTTTCGTCTCAGTTCAAAGATCAAGTTCGTTAACCACCAACATTCGTCCATCGGGACATGGTTTTTCGAAATAATTCGTAACGCTTACGTTTTAAGTTAATATGCTTGCAGGTATTTTTTTATAGGTTCTCTAACGTAGAGAAACAATTGAACCCATTTTCACGGTGATATATGCAACACTGTTCGAGAAAAGTGGACACACTAACTAATAATTTTTGGTTTGGGTATACTTACAATCGTTGGATCCAATTGAAATATTTTGTACTTGTTTGAAATTCGTCTAAATTAAGATATTTCAATTTTAGTTACAGTTTGGGTAATGGAAGTATTCGAAAAAAATGTTATTAATAGCATGGGCGTATATAGAAAATAATTTCGCAGGGGGCTGGGAAAATTTCAGGGGGGGGGTCTGAGACCATTTCCGGTGTATGAAATACTAACAATTTAGATCTTGGAAGAGTTTTTAGCCAACTTAAACGCTATTACACCCAAAATAGAATATGTTTTATGAACTAAATGATCTTATTTAATTTATGTTTAAGGGTTTTATGAAATTTTTACCTATCGAATCAAAATTCGGAGGGGGCGGCTGCAGCCCCTCAGCCCCCTCAGCCCCCATTATTATAAAAAATATGGACCTTTTTATACATTTTTCTTTTAAAGCTGTTCATATACAGCATCTTTGTATGTTCAAATTTAATAAGTATCAATTTAAATTAGTGTGCAAGAATTTGACGGCTTGTATTTGTGTAAATTAATCCTTTGTTTAAGCTCCTATTAAACAAATAGAATTATTTGAAGTATGTTTTGAAGGAAAACGATGATTAAAATATTTAAATTATAAAAAAAATATCGTCTACCAGACAAAAGTATTTTCTTCCCTTTGATAAATGTTCCTGGAAGAATTGTTTTCCAGGCCATAAGGTTCCTGATGTTTTCATTGAATTTCATAGTCGTTTCCTTTTCCCCTTTTAGATCCGGGGAGAATCTAGTTTCCTAGGCTGTCTTCTGTCTCCCTTCCGTTCTGCTAGGGCCAAATCCGATTTAAAGAGGATTCCGTGGCTAATATTGTTCCGCACTCTCTCTCTCTCTCTCTCTCTCTCTCTCTCTCTCTCTCTCTCTCTCTCTCTCTCTCTCTCTCTCTCTCTCTCTCTCTCTCTCTCTCCCTCCCTCTCTCTCTCTCTCTCTCTCTCTCTCTCTCTCTCTCTCTCTCTCCCTCCCTCTCTCTCTCTCTCTCTCTCTCCCTCCCTCTCTCCCTCCCTCTCTCTCTCTCTCTCTCTCTCTCTCTCTCTCTCTCTCTCTCTCTCTCCCTCCTCCCCCCCTCTCTCTGTCTCGTCTCTCTCTATCAAGCTCTCTGTTTCCTCTCCCTTTTTCTGTCTTCTCTCTTTCCTCGTCTTTCGCACCTCTTGGGTTAAGGACTTATTTATTAATGTGCTGCCTGTATGATTACTACTTTTATATAATATATATATATATATATATATATATATATATATATATATATATATATATATATATATATATATATACAGGGTGTCCCGTAAATGTCTAGTCATATTGTGAGGGGTGATAGAGGACCCTTAGGGGAACAAAAAATGTTCTTTGACGATTTCCCGAATTCTCGCCCATAAGGGAGAAAACGTCGTTTTATTGTTTTTTCGAGACAAAAGTACTTTTTTAGAAGAATAATCGTTGTAGCTCCGTCCCAGGTGGTACTACTAAAAAGGGTGTGAAACCAATCGAAAGCTGAGTAAATTTACTATAAGACTAGTTGGGAGTAAACGTAAAAATGAATGAATGTAAGTATGTATATCTTACCAAAAGAAGGCAATTCTAAATTTCCTGACATTTTATTGATATTTCTTTCCAGCGTTACTCCTCAATGGGCAGGATCTGAGATTTCCGGTTTTAGAAAAACTTCCTCGTTTAACCAGCTTTCCATTCATGTATCACAACCCTGTGTTATTGAAGTATTTGAACGATTTAAGAACAAAAGTTTTAAAAAAAACATGGATCTGTGAAAAGAAAATTATATTTTTTTCTTCAATTTATTCAAAAAGCTGAAGGGAAATATTTTTTTTATAAATGTTTACATAAATATTAAGTAAATATTTACTTAAAAGAATAAAAAAAAATTCTTCCACGGATATAAAAAAAAATCTTAAAACAGTAAATAAATAAAATACACATTTATTTTGAATTTATTAATTCAGGTAACTAATACTGGGTCCAGGCGGTGGCCATTAAGGAACCCCAACCATACATTAACCTCAAAAATTACTATTTTTACCTAGATCACGCATTTGAACACATTTTTACAGGACTATGTACATATTATTTATGAGGGATAGAATTTTTAATTACCACAACAAAAACGCATGGGCGCACGAGAATCCCAGTGAGTTTCACAAGCGTAGCCATCAGTATTAATTTAAGGTAAAGCATTTGTTTTCTAAATATAAGTACCTGTAAAAATGTGTTCAAATGTGTGATCTAGGTAAAAATAATAATTTTTGAGGTTAATGTATGGTTGGGGTTCCTTAATGGCCGCCTCCTGGACCCAGTATTAGTTACCTGAATTAACAAACAAATTCAAAATAAATGTGTATTTTATTTATTTACTGTTTTAGGAATTTTTTTTATATTCGTGGGAGTAATTTTTTTTTATTGTTTTAAGTAAATATTTACTTAATATTTATGTAAACATTTATAAAAATAAATATTTCCCTTCAGCTTTTTGAATAAATTGAAGAAAAAAATATAATTTTCTTTTCACAGATCCATGTTTTTTTTAAACTTTTGTTCAAATACTTCAATAAACACAGGATTGTGATACATGAATGGAAAGCTGGTTAAATGAGGAAGTTTTTCTGAAACCCGGAAATCTCAGATCCTGCCCATTGAGGAGTAACGCTGGAAAGAAATATCAATAAAATGTCAGGAAATTTAGAATTGCCTTCTTTTTGTAAGATATACATACTTACATTTATTCATTTTTACGTTTACTCCCAACTAGTCTTATAGTAAATTTACTCAGCTTTCGATTGGTTTCACTCCCTTTCTAGTAGTACCACCTGGGACGGAGCTACAACGATTATGTTTCTAAAAACCACGTTTGTCTCGATAAAACAATAAAACGACGTTTTCTCCCTTTTGGGCGAGAATTCGGGAAATCGTCATAGAACATTTTTTGTTCCCCTAAGGGTCCTCTATCACCCCTCTCAATATGACTAGACATTTACGGGACACCCTGTATATATATATATATATATATGTATGTATATATATATATATATATATATATATATATATATATATATATAGAGGTAAAGGACGCCATGTCACATATTTTTTTAATTTAATAGAGCCAATTTTCCATATCTTTGAACTCCTTCGTTACTTTTAAACAGTTTAACCAGAATTTTTCACAGTTTTATTTGCATTGGTTGCAAGTATTGATCATAGTTAAACAAAACCAAATCCTCGCCATGGTGTCTTTTACCTCTAATGAAAACAGACATGACTTTATTTGTATCTATCAAGTCTTAGTTATTTAAGGGAATAGGGCATAGTGCCCTATGCTATAACAAGAAACGGGAAATCCACATTTAGAACTTGGTATTAAGTCAAATTAATTGAAAAATAGTCATATACAGATATATATAATATCGTTACTCTAGAAGTATAATTGACATTTGCTTTAATTCTTTTATGAAAGTAGTTTGTAGATATTGCAGGTTATTATTGCACTTTCACTATTAGAAAATAACTTCATAATGAGTCGATATCCTGTCACAGGGAATGATAAATAATCATTCATGTAAAAACGGTGATCTCCGATTGCTTGGAAAATCTGGTAATACCACCGTTGTTCCATTTTGCTCACTCGGAATCCTTGTAGAGACTTTCAAGGAGGCAGTCTATCTTATTGGAAATTATTGTAATGAAGTAAAATTCTGGAAAACAATTTTGCAACCGTGGTAATGAAAGAAATCCCTCTATAATTCTCTGTATTATTTACATTGCATTTTTTATTAAATACATATATGGATGGTTCAGAGCACAAGTAGACCAAGTCCATTTTTGGCATTTTATGTTGTAATGGGATTGAAGAGTATTACTATAATGTCTCTTTTCAGTGCTACAGGAGACTAAGTCCTAACTTCATTATTTTCCCATTAGTAGCAGTCCTTGCTGCACATCCGGAAGTCATTCTTATTAGTTTTCAGGGCGCAAGTAAGACAAGTCCAAGTTATAACTATTTTATGAACAAGGCTATACATAAATAATAATGTCAGTGTTTAAGGTCAAATCTTTTTAGGACTTATACTGGTCAATAGGACAACTAGATCAATTGCAGAGACATTGTACTCTGCAATTGATCTAGTTGTGCTCTGAACCCTTCAAGTTTAATTATGCCGATTTACTAGTTTCTAAGAAATGCATTTTTAGCCTACCAACACAATAATGTCAATTTTCCAAAATGGTGCATCCTTATACTTGGCTGCGAAGCGATATGCCGTTCTTCGATGTTTATCGCTGTTTTTTCCATCCCCATAAAATAAATATTGTGTTTCCTGAAGGAGGTCGGTCCCATGATGTTAGTAGGTTGAGGAGACTTTGTAAGGAGATAGTGACTGGGCTCCTGAGAATATATAAGAAGAGGATATGAATTGTTTACTGGCTGGAATAGGGTTCTGGGTTGGGGGGGGGGGGGGGGGGGTAGAAGATTTATGGACCAGTAGAAGAGAACGGGGTGGGGGGGGGTTTAGTAAGATGGCGGCCTCCCTAACAATCTATCATATATGTTTGCTTCTTGTAGATGCTACCTCTCAAACAACACGGCTCTTCCCTTGTATCTAACCTCTACTTACGGCCTTGTATCCTTTCTGACCTGCCAGAGCTAAATTGCACCTTCCCAACTACTGCTGGTCGCTCATGAAAGAATTATTCATAAATCTTGTATATCTTTGACAAACCTAATATCAACAGAAATGAATAGTCTTGCACTGTTTTGCATGTTAAATTAAAAGAAATCAGACCCGTAACAGACAACGTAATCCTAATGGGACAGATACTGTGGAGGAATAATGACCATACGGCACATTTGTGAGATAGTGTGATCAGTACTATGGTCCAAACCCTGATAGTACCCTTTGCGGGTACCCATTAAATTAATTATAAGCTGGGTGGGATGGTTGGGGACCCCTAATCCAACCCTTGAATGACGAATCTAGAAGATAAAATCTCGAGTAGCCCCCCTGAGTTTTGAACTCTTGTCCTAATCTCTGGAGCTAATCTCGGCGATATATGTGTGCCATCATCAGGCGCTTGTATGAATGTTCGAGCATCTACCGGAACATGGGTTTTAAGGTCGCGTACAAAATATAGATGTTTTGTGGGAAGACGAATGTTTTCACGCACTCAAATTAAGCATCTCCAAAGTTGGAAATATAAATGTCAAATAACTTGATTTTATTTATTTTTTTCGGCGTTTTAGCCATTAGCGCCGACATCCAGGGTGCAGGGAGGAATTTTCCCAACGAGCCGTGGGTTGAGAAAATTCCTGCTGCCGGTGGGGATCGAACCCACCATCTCTTGCTTATGAATCCAAGACGCTAGCCACTAGACCACGGGAGACCCCTCAAATAAGTTGATATTTCTTTTTATAACATTCTTTATTACCTCTGAAAATTGTTTTACAATATTATATTCAATATATTCATCTGTGGCAGAAGGTCAATTTTATAAAAACACACTTTCTTTCTTCTGTACTCTTTTATTTGGCTCTACATGTTTCACGTCGCTGTGACGCCTCTTCAGGAGCACTTAATCTAAATAAAATAAAATATGGTTACAGCCTATTCCTTAGAGAACCTTCCGCAGGTATGGCCACGTCTGGACTGATAAGATTAATCATGTCTACTGGATATCAGCTGTTTAAAATCGATAGTTTTAGGGTAATTGTCGATTTTCCAATGAAGTTTTTGTCATTTTATAAAATGTTTTAAGTCATCTTGTTTATTAAATTAAAAAATATTTTATCCAGGTATTTAATATCTGTTTTTTTGTTGACGGTCTTTTTCCTATTTTTAATTATGTGTATATTTTCCTTAATTTTTCTTTTTATGGGGTTTTTCTCCTTATCTAATATCTTTACCGTGTCAAAATTAAATGTGTGGCTATATTGTATCGCATGATCCACCAATGCAGTCTTGTTGTCTTTCTCATCAAGGTTTTTGGCATGTTGTTTGATTCTCTTTTTTAAAAGTTGTCCCGATTCTCCTACATACACCTTATCACACATTGCACAATCAATTTGATATATGTTATATTTGGTTTCCCTTTCTTTTAATTCATCTTTAACTCGGCTATAGCTTTTTATGATTTTGTCGTGATATATCCAGGAGATTCTTCCTAGGTCTTTACATTTTTGTTTTATCCCATTGGCAAGTATGGGATTATAACGAAAGGTAATATAATTAACCAGCTCTAAAGTTTTCATATCTTTACCGTCGTTATCCAATTTCTGTTTATAAATATGTTCATTGTGTATGAGTTTATCTGCTACAACTCTGTTTGTATTTAAAATGTTTGTTTTCCTATCGTCAAAAAAATCATAAATTTTACTTTGTATTAATTTTCTTCTTTTTTCTTGGTTGCCTTTTATGTCGTCTATTGTTTGTGTATCCTGAAGTTTACGTTTCAGAGTATGGTTGGTGTTGTCTGTTGCGACAGTCATTTTTGTTAATTTAACTCTTTTGTTCCTATTAGAATTGTCAGTACCTATATGTTCAGTGTCATCCCTTTTCCGTTTACTATCATAGTCTTCATAAAAATAGTCGTCCGTAAAGTTAAAAACATTCAAGTCAAAATTGATTAAATTTAAATTTTCCTTCACATCCAATTTCTTTTTGTAAAAAACATTTCTTTCGGCTCTTTTAATTTCTTTATTTATAATTTCCTCAGGGTAATTATTATCTCTAAATATAGTTCTGAGTTTATTTGATATTTCATTCAAATATTTTGGTGATGTTCGCAGAAGCGCCGTCAGTGTCCTATTATAAAGCAAATTCTTTTTAAAATTTAAAGGGTGACTAGAATAAAAATTAATCATACGACCGGAAAATGTATTTTTAGTCTGCCATTTAAACTCAAGTCTATTGTCATTAGTTCTAATTATTTCCATATCTAAAAACATAATTTTGTTTTCATTTTCAATTTCTAAAGTGAACCCTAAATTCGTCTTATTATTAAAAAACTGGAAGAGTCTGTCTATATCGTTTTCATGTACACAAATTAATAAATCATCCACATATTTATAAAGAAATTGGATATGAATGTTACAGTCATTTATGATTTCTTCTAATATGTGGTTCATTACAATTCCACTAATAGAAACAGATAAGTGGTTGCCCATTTGTACTCCAAATTTTTGTTTATAAATTCTATTGTTAAACTTGAAATAGCCATCCTTTGTACATAATTTAATACCATCTATAAACAGATTTTTGTCTTTTATTTTAGTTAGTTCTACAATTTTATCCCAATTTTTGCCAATAAGTTTGATAGCCAAGTCCACCGGAATATTTGGGAACATATTAACAACATCGAAGGAAACCAACTTATAACCAGAGATTACTGTCATCTTTTCTAATTTATGTTTTAAATCTATAGCATTTTTTACGTCAAATGGATTATTATTAACAAAATGTTTTAATTCCATGTTCAATGATTTAGATAATTTGTGTGTAGGGGATTCTGTTGCGCTGACTATTGGTCTCAGTGGTTGCCCTTCCTTGTGTAATTTTATTTAATTTTGACACGGTAAAGATATTAGATAAGGAGAAAAACCCCATAAAAAGAAAAATTAAGGAAAATATACACATAATTAAAAATAGGAAAAAGACCGTCAACAAAAAAACAGATATTAAATACCTGGATAAAATATTTTTTAATTTAATAAACAAGATGACTTAAAACATTTTATAAAATGACAAAAACTTCATTGGAAAATCGACAATTACCCTAAAACTATCGATTTTAAACAGCTGATATCCAGTAGACATGATTTATCTTATCAGTCCAGACGTGGCCATACCTGCGGAAGGTTCTCTAAGGAATAGGCTGTAACCATATTTTATTTTATTTAGATTAAGTGCTCCTGAAGAGGCGTCACAGCGACGTGAAACATGTAGAGCCAAATAAAAGAGTACAGAAGAAAGAAAGTGTGTTTTTATAAAATTGACCTTCTGCCACAGATGAATATATTGGAAAAATAGGGTCACTGTCTTATAATATTATATTCTTTTATCACCTCGTTATTCTACATTAATATAATTTAATTTAATTTGCCTTAATCAGAGTTCAAATCAAATCTTGACATATATTAACTAATAAGTCCAAAAACACTCAATAAAGAATGGAAAAACTCTTTATACTTCTAAACCACATTTACCTATATTTGACTATTGAGTAGATATTACAATGAATCTATTTTTTTTTAAAATTTGTGTTTAACGGCATATTCTTTTTTAATGGACAGCCCGTGGTCGGTCGCTCATTCAGGTTCTGGCCTTGTCCGACGTTGCTTAACTTCCGTAATCAACGGGAACCGGTGCATTCAACGTGGCTATTATTGGTGACTCTTATTGTTAGGTGCAATATTAGCTAGATAAGCCAATTTGGCTGGCTTTTTCTATATTGATATATGATATGTTCTTGGAGTCTTTATGGTATCGAATAGTGCATATTTAATAATCTGTTAGGCTTGGGAAAATTTGGTGAATGGTTCTTTTATTGGTGGGTAAAGACGAAAGAAACGTACAATATATCGATACAGGTGGAGCCCGCGACCGAGATAACTATTGTAGATTTCAAAATACTTTGTACTTAAGCATATTATGAATACCCTCCTTCAATGGATCTGGTTCTTATAGAACTTAGCCATCAACACTTTACTGTATTGCGGGTCTAGAAAATACATATTTCAAGGCGCTGAGTACTGAAAAAGGAATTTGGAAGGATGAATGGATTGGGTGTTTAAGGACGGAAAACATCTAGGTCCTCACCGCCCTGAAGTGTAATGTTAGAGAGTCGTGTATATGTCGTGAAAGGGTTTGTAATTTTGTGTTTAGGACAGTGCATGGCAATGAAGTGTTATTTTGATAACTTGTATTCAATTTTCTTTTTTTTCTAATATCATTGCTTACTACTAACATGTTACTTACTAATAGAACTAATTGTACTAAAACTAATACTAATATACAGTATAGCACTATCAATACAAATAATAGACTACATAACCATATTAATATTTACTTATTTTTTTTTCTCTCTTGTATAGTTTTTTTGTTTTTTATTTATTTATTTTTTTATTTATTTTTTATGTATTTATTTTTTTTCCCTCTATGTATAATTTTATTTGTTATCTTTTTAATACATATATATTTATTTTTTATATATATTTTTTATATGTATATATCTATTTTTTTCCTCTTTTTTTTGTAATTTTTTATATATCCAATTTTTTTTTTTTTTTACTAATACACTAACTAACTAATACTAACTAAATAACTAATACAAACTAAACTTAACTAATACAAGTATTTGTACTAAAACTAATACTAATGTAAGCAATAATAATACTAAAACTATACTACATAACAAAATTTATAGTAATACCAATTCTAAATTAAACTAGCACACATATATACACATACGCATACGTTCATACAATTTAGGAATTTGGAGTAACCTCAACATGTGCCGTTCAGATAGACGGAAATGATAAATTGAAGCTGCGAGCCTTCCATTCGGCCATTATCAGAGCCGTTTAATGGACTATACTTTAGATGAAACACTATAAAAACTAATTATTTCCAGTTTAATAGGAAATCATTTAGAAGTGAGGGGAGCGAGATAGCGTTTAATGTTTATCAATACTCGGCCAAAGCTAAGGATGGGAAATATTTGAATCTCCCAGCGATAACAGGAGACATTTTGTCTCGGGAATTTTATTGCAGCGAGAATTAGGCCACTACTTTTTCCCTCCAACTACTCCATCTATTTTAATCTGACTGAAGTTAAAAAAACAAAAAAAAATCAGTTCCGTAACAAGCCACTAGGGGCAGATACTATAGAGGTATCTGATTCATGAACATACGGCACACCCAGGGAAATAGTGTGGTCAGTAGTATGCTCCGACCGCCTGATTTTTCCCCTTGCTGCAAGGGTCATTAACACCAAGGTACCCATTAATTAAAGGCTGGGTTGGCCTAGGGACGGTCAGGGAGGCCGAATTTAACCAATGAACGAATACACTAGAAGATAAAAATCTTTAGTGCTTGCTCGGGATTTGAACTCAGATCCTCCAGCATATTAGTCCAGTGCTCTACCACTGAGCTAATCTCGGCCCCAATCTGACAAGTTTATAGTTGATATTTTTTTAACCTTAGCTTTGGCTAAGTATTGATAAATATTAAAGACTATTTTCCGAGACGAACCTTTCAAAGCTTTCCCTGCTTCTAAACGAGACACAACCAGTTCTTATATTGTTTCATATATAGTATAGTTTTCACATGCGCAATATATCATTCCGACTATCTGGCAGAACTACAGATGAAGATGAAACCCGTTCTTCCTGTCGCTATAAAAAGTAGTCTAAACTCAAAATTAGTATTTCTACCGGAAGCTCCATGCTTACGGATTTTTACCTCTCGAATCAAAACAGACTCGTGGACCACAAAGCCTGCATTCACAATTAGAAAACCTAACAGCCGTGAGATTGTGGTACAGTGGATCCCAGGGAACTGCGGTTTGGCAAGTAATTATAGGGTGACCACTTTGCCAAAGAACTAGCAACATCCCTCCGATGTGAAACACCCCTGAAGCTTGAATTGAATACAATTTGCAAGGGTGCCATAAAAAGCTGGTTATTAAACTGCAGAAAAGGTACAACCAATGTTGGGCAAAACTAAAAACTAAAACTAAAATTAAAACTATGTTCGATTTTTAGATATACTAAATCTAAACTAAAAATTGCAATCTAAACGAAACTAAAAAAAATAAAATAAAATAAAATCAGTCTGGTAACAGGCCACGAGGGCCCTGAGGGGCAGATTCTATAGAGGTATCTGATTCATGACCATGCGGCACACTAGGGAGATAGTGTGGTCAGTACTATGCTCCGGCCGCCTGATTTTCCCCTTGGCTGCTTCGACTGCTAGAGTCATTAGCACCCAAGGTACCCATTATTAAATTAATTAATGGCTGGGTTGGTCTAGGGGCGGTCAGGGAGGCCGAATTCAACCCTTGAGCGAAGACACTAGAAGAAAAAATCTTTAGTGCATGCTCGGGATTTGAACTCAGGACCTCCGACTTATTAGTCCAGTGCTCTACCACTGAGCTAACCTCGCCCCCAAACGAAACTAAAATTAAAATTAAATTAATTAAAGGATATTAGTTGAACTAAAACTAAATCGTTGGGAAGTGATTAAAAACTAAATTAAAGCTTTATTTTAATTTGGTATTACAAAAATAACGTGACTTAATGTCAATCATATGTTATTTCGATAATTAAGTAACTTATTAAAACAAATAGAACTTGGTTTCATTTTGTTTTAAATAGGCTGAAGTTGTAGTTGTAACTTGTAACCTCATTTTTTCCTATTATAATTAAACACTCTTTATTCAAACAAAAATACATACATACTTAATTTTTTTTAATTGTAGGTGCTGTAGGTTGTTAGGACGGGTTATCTAAAGGTTACTACCCATTTCTAGTCAGAATAGAGCTGATGCCTTTTCTTTTTTCCTAAGGAAATCCTCCTCCCTTAGTGGGAAATATTCTATAAATTTCATACTAAATGAAATTTTTAGAATATTGCAGTTAATTTTTTTTAAATACGATATTTAGATGTATTCAAGTGTTCTTGTATATAGTTTTATTACGTATATGTTCTAATACTTTGTCCAAAAGTGGGTTACTTTCAGTCAGTATGTCTTGCATGTCACGTGGAATGTCCAAGTAGTCCCTGGCTTTGCAGTCTGTCAGGATGTGTTTGATTATCAGTTGCATGTTACAAATGCTTCATATTGCCTGTTCTCGTTTCGTCATTAAATGAGCGTAAGTAGTGAATGGCCAATTTTGAGCCTTGTAATCAAGACTTCTTCCCTATTTGACAGCAATTAAAAAAAAAAAAAAAATCCGACTCGCAGGAACTGCGTCATCTTAGCACGGTTCAAGTTCATTTTTTTTTTTTTTTTTTTTTTTTTTTTTTTTTTACGCCTCATCTACATCTGGGTCATTAGCGCGACATCCAGGGTTTAGCGAAGAATTTTACCAGCGAGCCGTGGGATGATAAAATTCCTGCCGGAGGTTGGGAATCGAACCCACCATCTCCCGCTTTTGAATCCAAGGAGCTAGCCATTAGACCACGGGAGACCCCGGTTCCTGTTCATATCCCTATTCTCATTTGAAAAGCATAGAATAGAAACAGATAATATTTTCCTCGGCCTTTGTTCAAAGGGTTTTTTGGCTATACCTGGGGTCGGGTCCGCAAGACCCTAGAAACCTCTTCTACCGATACTTCATTTCATACGTTTCAAAGAATTGGAAAATATCAAAAATTTTCATATATTCCTGTGTTCTTTTACTATAGTAATAATTCTACACATAAAATCAATTAAAAAATAAAATAAAAAAAACAACAGCATAAAGGCAATTGAAAATATTCAAAAGACGTCATCGAATCTTTTTCTCTTGGAAAGCTATATTTCTAACAATGAAATGTTTTTCTTATTTTGCCTAATCTGTTTTATTGTTAAATACATTATCCAACTATAAGCAATTAAAAAACAAGGAATAAAAACATACAAAAAGAACAGTTCGAATAAGCAAATTCAATTACTTGTGTCTTAAGCACTTATTTCTCCGATTGACATCGCCTAATCAAAACTTTCATCAGAACCTTTCAGAGCATTTAGTAAGCTTTCTAATGGTATTCTTTCGTTTAACAAGATTCTCAACCTTTTTCGAGATATTAAGGAAAATATACAAAGTTACCAAAACTTTTTATGTCTGTTAATAAAATATTTTATTCTAACCCTTCCTTAACTCCAAACGTAACCAAAATTTCAACATATTAGTTTTAATGGTAGTAAAACATGCAGAAAATGTTTCAACTGAATCCCATGATTCTAAGTACCCAAACCAAAAACGGTATTCAAAAACTATTTTTCCAATTTTCTCAAAAACCGTTAAAGCTATCGCCTTGAAAATGGTTTCATTCGTTTTCCTAGCCAAAGAAGTCTATAAAACGAGTACTTACAAGCTTATGAACTCAAAAACGTAAGCGTTACGATTTTTTTTGCGCGAATTTCGCCCCAAACGCCATCTTCCAGTGGGCGGATTTTGCTGGTTAACGAACTTGACCTTTCAAATCGGGCGACAGATTTTTGTACCAAATTTCATCAAAATCGGACCATTAGGGAGGCCAGAAATCCGCGAACAGACAAATATATATATATATATATATATATATATATATATATATATATATATATATATATATAAATAAATAAATAAATATATATATATATATATATAAATATAAATAAATAAATATATATATATATATATACAAATTTTAACCACCGTTATTTTCGTTCTCTAGGGGTTCTGAAACGCGAAATTTTCTAGTCGGCACTTCCGGATTGTTTCATTGTATCAACCTTATAAGCGGGGTTCCTCCCTATCGGGGAGGGAGGAGCCGCGCTAAAAATGTTTTCATGATTTCACCCTCTATTCCTACATACCTTCGGAAATTTATATTATTAATTAAAGGAGGATAAAATTAAAATTGCATAAATAAGTATATAACATTGTAAGTTAGGCGTGTGATTTAAAATTTAAGACGATAGGATATTAGGAGAGAAGAGAGAGATGAGTTGTGGATGGTATAGAAGCAGGGATATCGAGCGAAGATGTTGGAATCTGTCTTGGCCCATTCTTGTCCAGCTATTTCTTTCTTCCAATCATCCTAATAGCCTCTACTAGCTCCTGTCGGCTCCTTTTATCTCAGCTTCCTCTCTTCTTCAGCTCTGGGTCTTTCTGCAGTGTCGGCAGTTTCGGGTAATGTTTCTACGCTTGTCTCATATACCGACAATAACTCGAATGGGGCACGTGGTTAGTAATAGTGATTTTTTTATTGGGTCAAATATGACCTTTGTTTGTTACCATGCTGCACCTAATAATAATTTTCTTCATTGAATTTTATAGTATAAATGCCACATTTTATAATTTGTTAGACGAAGGATGGGTTCTCAACGCCATCCTCTACAAACGTCAGATGATATTGGATTCATTCTGAATCCTGTTGGAGTCAGAGAGTCCATTAAGAACCACAGTTATTGCACTTCATATAAGGGAAATGCACTGCCAACACTTCTACAATACTCATTTAGAACTTCTCTTGATAGTCAATGCTTCAGATCTCCTTTCTCTTCTGATCGCCTTGCCGGGCAGAGGGGATGCTGGATAGAGGAAGGGCTTCATGGTTTTGATGAAATCGTTGTGAATGGATATCAGAAGACATTTTCCCTTTAAGTACCAGTCACATACTAGATGCAGTTTTACTACTCAAACTTATGGAAGAACCTATTAGTCCCTAAGTTTTAACAAGGAAGAGAACCCAAGCTTAGAGCACAACCAGCTATCGTTCGATATGTTTATCATGCTCACTAAGAAAACTGCTTAAAAAATCCGCTTGAAATGATTTCCACCAATTTGGCTGTATACTATACGTCTCCATTTCACTACTTACCATGCACAAAGTTTCGAGTGTACGAAAAGATACAACCTCACCATTAAAAACCTTGCGATCTATCCAGACTTTGAGGATAGTACTCTCCAGGCCCCGTGTCCTTGTCTGCGACACTCTCAGCTGGACGATTTCATTGCAAGCTGGAAATCCATAGGGAGCTATGCTGAGCCCCCCGCCGTACCTTCTTCAAGTGTTTCACATGCGTATGAAGATAAGATCCTTTCCTTAGCTCTCAATATTTGCCAATGACACCCGAACCTTTTGCCATTTATACTGTATTCATTCTTCTAACTTTTGCCTATGCCTTGGTTCGCTGACGGACGATATGGAAGATTATTTTGGCTTCGAAGCTACTTCTGCAAAGATATACCAGCACTGCGATTAGATGGACTTCCAGACCCCAAACCCCGAAATACCAGGGGCAAGAGAAGTACTTGGAGACTGCAGATTAACGTCTAACAGCGATATCTACTTCTTTACAAAACCACGACCCTCCCAATATTGTATTTTTTTTTTTTGAGCTTATAAAGAAGTTTTAGGATCTTATAATAAAAATATTATTTTGCGGATTAAAAATAATATGTTCTACTCATACTGACTACTTGAGAACTCTCTATTTGTGGTTGGATTTGGTGATTGTCGTAAATTTAAAAGAATAATATGCTTTTCAATGGAATTGATACGAATGCTACTTCTCTGTTATTGGCGAGAAAGTATTGACAGAACGAAGAGACGCCTGTCAATCGCAAAAAGGTTTTCCCCTAGACTTGTTGGAATCCAGATAGAGACCTAGGAAGCTGGGATTGTGGTTCCTCGAGTTGAGGGATTCTTCAAATATTCATGTAGGAGTTGAAAGCAGACTTGGTCTCACCACCTCTTGTCGAATCAAACTCTGCTTCATCTTTACTTTAGTTCCTAGTTCTTGTCGATTCTAACTCATCTTCACGTCAGTTTCTAATCATTGTCGACTAACTATTTGCATCACATTTTGATATAGTTTGAAGTACAATGGATTAAAACATTTCCATTTTATCCTTATGTGAGGACTCGTCATGTGAGCTTGGTCATGTGGTTTGTACGGATCTTAGGAAGATGTGCTTCATGGAACCAGAAGACGTGGGAGAGCTAATCTCCAATAGAAACATTTATGTATCTGCCCACATGCGGAGACCGAAATCGGCACTTGAAACTTGAAGATTAATCCACAGGATTAAGGGAACTGTATAAAGCTGACTCAGGAGGCCCTCACCCAGAAATAAGTTATGCGCCAGTAAAAAAGAAGAATTTTTGCAAGGAAGAACCAATATTCAAAAGAAGTCTCTCGATTAACTGTCCTAGAATGAAATCTTATCCGGGATTTACGTTATGTATTTTAAGAAGCTCTTTTACTACCTTAAATCCAGTTTTTTTTACTGCCTATTTAATTTTTAGTGATTTTTGATGTAGCTGAGTTAATGGAAATTGGTTTAGGGAGTATTACAGCCGTTAATTTACTACGGGCTGTTAAGCACAGAATATCTTGATGAATTAGTTAACAAGAGAATATTAATTCTTCGTAATTTTGTAAAAGTCATTTTTTACCCCGTAAAATATAAAATAAGCACTATCTCTGGTTTAATTAACTGTTCTGCAATTATAATTTTTATTCTTAAATAAATAAAAAGGAAGTAAATTAATTTCTGTTGTTTTAGAATTTTTTGTATTCCAAAAATTCATTAAGAAAAAGGCCGCCTCACAGAGCCCATTCTTCGGTACGAGTAAAAACGTTGAGTGCATTTTCCAATTCTTATGAACAGTTAAATATATATTATATATAATTAAAATTAAATTTAAGTAAAATAAAAATATCTTCAATAGGATGTTCTTATCCTCCTAGTTTTCCTAAGGGTTGATCCTTATGTCAAAGGACCCTCCTCTAATTTACGGCATATGAAATGTGCTGCTCATATTGACGAATTGCCGAGCAACTAAAATAGCAACACCAACTGTCAGACACTTACCATCTTTTGAAACGTATGGTGCGGAAATGCAGTGCCTCGGTTCAACATTCAAAGTCAATCCTTAGTTTAATTTAGACACCAAAACCCGTTTGTTTTGTAGGAACCAATTATACTTTTCTTGTCTAAATAAAAAAGTCCGAGTAGCAATAACTGCGACATCTTAGAGCGGTTCCGTTCCTATCCCTAGTGTCATTAGTCAAGGAATAGAAGCAGTCATTGGTAGGTTTTTTTATATTTCGTGAAAAATATAAAATTACGTTTCAAAGAGAAAGAAAATTTGAAGCGCTATGCCACTCTCTCTCTAATGTCTACGCCGCGATGCACCCTACCCAGACGGCAATCGTGCATCACAAATACATACAGATTCTCAGGGTCCATCGATCGTAGTCGTAACAATATGGAGGTCGATCGCCGATAGTTCAAATTTGTGAACCCTTCCTGTAGAATTATGTACCCTTCGTTTAGAAAGTTGTAAAATTACTTCTATGGTCCATAAATGACCATCGCTTGGGGTGTATACCTACCACATCAATCTATCTTTTCTTCTCTTCTGTCTATATATATATATATATACATACCTTCTTCTCTCTCTCTCTCTCTCTCTCTCTCTCTCTCTCTCTCTCTCTCTCTCTCTCTCTCTCTCTCTCTCTCTCTCTCTCTCTCTCTCTTTCTCTCTTTCTCTCCCTCCCTTTTTAAAATAGACCCTTCAATTCTCGTTAATTAGATCTGTCTGGTTGTTCAAAAGTTCGGACTCGGCTTATAATAGACGGAGCGGAAGAAACAATACTACAGTATTAGGGGGGGGATTCAAGAGGATAGCAATACTTGCAGAGTTTGCCCGATAAAGGGAAAAAACTTTTGGCCGAAGTAAGGAAGGAAGGGCTACAAAGTGAGACAGGCTAAAGTAGCAAAGGTCGGTAGAAAGAAGGGAAGGGCTAAGTGGACCGTGAAAGGGGATAAGTAAAAGAGAAATAAATTGTCAAGTAGGAAAGAGGGGGGGGGAGGAGCTAGTACCTCAAGCCTTCTCGAGAGTGCGCTCCTCCATCTAAAGCTATGTCCGATAGCTATGTCTTACTTTTGGCAACGTGAGATGAATGAAGATTTGAAGCTAGTCCTATGGAGGTACTACTAGTACGGGCTTAGTAGATTTTCTTTCGAGAAGGTAAAAAAAAAGTCCGACTCATTGAACTCCTTCTTACCCCTTTTGTCACTTGGATGAGTTTAGGCACCACAACAAGAAACTGACAGTGTCCTGTACGGAAACTACTCCATCTGCCTAGGATAATGTGTTAAACATATGTTCCTAATTTTTTTATCTTCTTTTACTTTTTTTTTATTTTTTTTATTTTAGCACTTTCCTCCGAAGGAAAGTAGCTATTGAGGTTGGACTCATGACGGAATTTTTGAAAAATTTCTTCAAATCTTTATCGATCCTACCTAGTAGACACCGAAAATGACCCCCGTTAAAATTTATATATATATATATATATATATATATATATATATATATATATATATATATATATGTATATATATGTGTCTGTTAACACGATAGCGGCCAGAGTTTTTGTTTTTTCGTCACGAAACTTGGTATATAGCATTCAATTAGCAAACGATTGAACGAGTTCGTTAACCACCAAAATCGGTCCACCGGAAGGGGGGGGTTTACCCCTAACCCAAAACACTAATTTGACCATTTCAGCCGTAATATTTGTTATATTTCAACGAAACTTGGTATTCGTAGTGGTAATATAGAGACAAAAGTGAGATATAAAAATGAACTAAATCGGTTCATAAGGAGGGGGGGGGGGGTTTACTCCGGACCGACAATACCAATTCGCCACTACCAGCCGTGATTTTAGGTATATTTCGACGAAACTCGGTATTCATAGTGGTTATCTACAGGTAAATATGTGTTGTAAAAATAAACTAAATCGGTTCATTAGGAGGGGGGGTTACTCCAGACCCACAATACCAATTCGCCACTGCCAACCGTGATTTTTGGTATATTTCGACGAAACTCGGTATTCGTAGTGGTAATCTACAGGTAAATATGTGATGTAAAAATAAACTAAATCGGTTCATTAGGAGGGGGGGGTTTACTCCGGACCCAAATTCCTAATATTCTCATACTGGTCGTACTTTCTGCTGTATTGTAACGAAACGCGGTATAGGTCGTGGGTAACTCATGAGAAAAAAGTGTTATAAAAATGAGCTGAATCGGTCAATCGGAAAGGGGGGTTTACTTTGTAATATATTTCAATAGAAAAGCCAGCCAGACATAGGTCCATAAAGGCGCCGCAAGGAGCGCTAGAGGGACTGTATCCGGTTCCTGCGTTAGATCAAAATACGATAATATGTGGTTTTTTGTATTTATTACGTAGTGTAGTAGGTACCATGTGTAAACAAAAAAACTCTGGAAGCAAATTAATAATTTATCAGTTACTCATTACAAAATTAAAAGAGAACTATTCATGTTTTTATTTTATTTATGTAGGATATTTTAAGCAAATTGTTCTGGAAAGCAGTCTACACTACCCAAATTCTGAGGAAAGTGCTTAGTTATGCAGCTCCTGCGTGACGGACTTTTTTTATTATTATTGTTTTATTTATTTTTTTTTTTTTTTACGGCGCTTCGACAACTAGGCCATTAGCGCCGACATCCAGAGTGCAGCGAGGAATTTTCTCAGCGAGCCGTGGGATGAGAACATTCCTGCCGTCGCACAGTGTGTCGTTTCACGACTCTAACTGGACAAAATTATTTTTCGTGCATTTTACATCTATATCGGCCAATTAAAACACGTAATTTTAAAATAAAACAATTTTATTATTAAAAAATAGAATGAAAGAGGATTGCCAGGAGAATAAGTGGAAAACATAAAAACAAAAATATATCATCATTTGAAACGAAAAACAATGTGTACTAAATCTACTTAATAATATAATAAACTCATACTATTAAATTACACTTAGAAGAAGAAGCAGCTACTGGGCATTCATTTATCTTTCTAATTGGCTTAGCAATGTTTCGTTTCCTTTCTGCGCGTGCTGCTACTCCTGAAGCAGTCACAAACTCTGCAGCACGGCGTGATTGAACGACGTCCTCAACTTTACGTTTTTTTTTTGTTTTTTTTTATACGATGCCTCGTTCATGTTTTTCCGCGGTCTTCCTACTTTATTGAAATGATGTGGAAGGTCGCGTTGGAGTCATAGGCAAATAATACAAAATAATTTCGGCAGGGGCTGGGAGAAATTCGGGGGGGGGGTGGTTGTGAGCATTTGGAGGGTATGGAGTTCTAACAATCTAGAACTTGGTTTAAATAGCCAATTTAAACGCTATTAAACCGATAAGAAATTATTTTTCTGAGATAAGTGGTCTCATTTAATTTATTTTTAAGATTTTTATGACACACCTTTACCGATATCAGGGGGGGGGGGGGCAGCCCCCCCTTATAAACGTCCATGGGCACCGTACGTTGAACCTCGAAGTTTATCTCTTCATCCAACCAATTTTTGTTATTTGCCATAAAACGCTGCTGTGAATTTCCTGCAGCAACCCATTTATCAAAAATTTTGGAGGCATAGCTAGCCAACCTCATTTTGATTATCCTATTAGAGTCGCTGGTAAGGTTTTCCAAATTAAATTTGGACGAAAGGAACTTATAGTGGAAAGAGTGTTAATCTTCCGTTGGGTGCCTCAACCATTCTTCAAAAAAAAAAAAAAAAAAAAAATACCTCCTCGAATTAAAGTATTCTAAAATTAAAAAAGGAGAAAAAAATGTTGTACTCGTGTGTGCTGGCTGAAACACATCTTATTATAAATGAGAAGGGTTTAGCTATAATATATAAAAAAATTAGCCCGTGTACAAATGGGTACAAGTCATTACTATCCCTTTAAAGTTATGAAACAAGGAAAGAATCATCCGTTCATCTTAAAAACTTTTTTTAATATAGTTTGATTATGAGTCAGAATTATTTAATAGAGAAAAATCAGCACTTACCAGCATAAATATTATCCATTTCCAACAATTAATAATTAATATAAAATTAACAAGACTTGGATTTGTGTGTTAGAAATGATGTCTGGAATTCAACTGATTTATTCAATGTTGATACGGGTTCATACCTTTGGACCTTGTTACTCAAAAGGGTTTCAGACCTAAACAAATACTATAGTGCAATGTTTTGGTGCATTGTTTACATCACTCTAATGCCAAAGTTTAGAATTCTGAACATGATGTTTGTCCACCTAGTTAGCACAATCGAACCCACCATCTCCCGCTTATGATTCTAAGGCACCAGCCACTAGACCACGGGAGACCCCTTTTTTTACTAATAGACTATTTTTACTGTTAAATGCATTTCAAAAAAATAGCCAGTTAAAAACAAACGAAAGAGACAGTTTTAGGCACTTATTTCACATCGAAAATGACTTCAGAACCCTGTTTGTAGAGAATTTAATAATGCATTCGAATGGCCACCTTTCACTTACCATGATTCCAACCGTTTTCGAGATATTTAAGAAACTATACCATGATTCCAAAAGTGTTCATGCCGGTTAATAAAATATGTTTTCCTAGTTCTTTCTTAACTCCAATCGCAACGAAAATTTTAATATCTTCGTTTCGATGAATTTGAAACGTCTGGAACAATTTTCAACTGAATCTATGTATGTATTCACGAATTTGAACCACATTTTTTTTCGTGATCTATGGTATTTGATTTTCTAGTCTGGATTGCGTCAGGAGGTCAACCTTATAAGGGGCTTTCCTCCCTATCGAGGAAGGAGAAAACGCGCTATAAGTCCGTCTCGCGAGAACTTCGTCATCTTAGTGTCCTTTAAAAAGCTTAGATTTTTTTTTACCGCTCATCGACTTCTAGGCCCTTAGCAGCGCCGACATCCATGGTGAAGCGGAGAATTACAGTCTCAACGGGCCCTGAAATGGGAAAAATCCTTGCTGCAGGTAGGTCTCGAACCCTCTTCTTCCGGGATTTGGGGTGTATTATACTATTTTAAGGGGGTATTTATTATTGTAATTTTAATATATTGATTTTATACCTTTAGGTAGCTAAGAACAAGGTAGTGCGCACGCGCTGCCTCTAGCCGATAGGGGAGCTTAGCTCCCCTTCCGGCCTAGCCCCTTCTGGTTCTTTTGTTTGCAGTAAGATTATAGATAGCTGATATTAGTATTATCCATTTTTTGGAATACAATATTTGAATAGTTTTCCCTAATTAATAATTTCACTGTGTTAGTATATTTCAACATAACCCATTCATTGTTACTATTCTATCTAACTTCCCCATTAAATAAGTCCAATTTTGTTGGGTTACCTACTGAAAAGTAGTGGGGGGAAAAGGGTTTGATATAAGTCCCTACGTTGTATCTAAGAGTTGAAAGAATTTGTCTACTTTTTGTGCCCTACATTTTACTCTTCCAACTATCTAAATCTAAATATATTTATCATTCCTTTGCTGTTCAAAAGAACAATACTAGTCACGTGCAAGACTTTCGAAAAAAAAAAAAAAAAAAAAAAAAAATGAAATGTTGGAGAGATGAAAGTAAAATAATATAAAAGACACTAGCGAAAGAAGAAAAGGCTACATTAAGTGAACCGTGAAAGAGGATAAGTAAAGAAAAAGCAAATTGTGAAGCAGAGGGTCAGACAGTGGAGGGTTGCCCTGGACAAACAGGCTAATCTTGAGGGCAAACACACCCTTCATTAGTGACCGGTAACTCTGGGCTAGCTCTTCACCGGGCTACTTGGAGACTCTAGACAAACAGAAACTTAGAATTAGAATAATTCTAACTTAGAATTAGAATAGGAACTTTATTCTTCTCAGATTTTAAACATTATTTTAAAGAGGCCCTTAGAAAGAGTCCTTGGTCACTTTAAAATGGTTTCTTATTCCCAGTTTGAATCTTATCTATTACAATTTGTTAGGAAATACCTCCCTTTTGAAACTAAATCTTTTTAAATATTCTGGGAAGGGGTAGAGCAGAAATATACATTTAATAATATTAAGCGATTTTATTTAAAGTAGTGAGGTATCTTAGGACAATAGAGATATTTAATTTTCAATTTAAACATTTGTGTTTGATTCTCTTAGCAGTGGATAGTAATTTGAAGGGGTCGTTTTTCCAAGGTGCTTGGCCAAACTAATGTAAATCGTAAAAGTTTAATGGTTTACTCGCCAATCTTGTGTCACCAAATCACTCGTCTGCGAGAATCAGCCCTCTGAAAGAAAGGGATGGAGCTCCACTCAGAGACACAGTTCTCTAAAATATTAAATATAACCTGCTAAAACGCCACACGTCTATTGCAAACATTTCCTGATTCTAGCATTCTTTTTTAGAGAAATTAAAGGAATAATACAATTGTTAAACAATAATGTGTTCTATATGTTTTCAAAATTCGCTCCTAACCGTTGTCGCCGGCGAAGCATGGCTGCCAGCCACCTTTGCTTCTTCCAATAAAAAAGACACAGTGATCTAGATTCAATGGGTGAAGCATTTTTTTCTTCTTCGGTTTACCCTTTATTTTTTCAATTACAAAATAAAAAGAGTATCAAAGTATGTTGCAAAAATATGTATTTATGGCAGAATATGTAAAAATATGGATTTATGACAAAATATGTAAAATAAAAACATGTTTAAATGCTTTAAAATCACTTAAAACGTGAAAAATTACATCAAGAATTACGATTAAAGAATCAGAAAAAAATATATATATATAAATACAGTAACATTCGTTCCTTAATTATAAGCATTGTGACTGGTCAAATTTTGAGAAGTCACGAAATAAAGGGAATTCGGCTAAGAGTAATTGTCAGATTTTAAGAAAATCTATATTTTCTCTTTGACAGCCTTCTTATGCAACAAATATTTAGGGGATGGAGGATAACTTTTAGGTTACCAATAAGTGTGTTAAAAAGTTATCGCCGTCTTCCTCCACAACCTAGGTGTTTTTTTGCTGGAGAAGGCTCCTAGAGAGCTTGGCAACGTTGAAAATATAGATCTTTCTGAAAATATGACGTTTTCTCTTATCCTTGACTTCTTATCATATGGCTAATTATCGACATTTCATTATTGTAAAATTTTAGATCATCAGTAACTGATATTCTTCAGAACGCCGACTGACCGACCACCTTCCCGAAGCCACCGCCGGATCTATATCGTCGAGCCATCTGCAGTGTCTTGTCGAGTCCATCTCCGATAAGAGCGGTTCTTGATGACCTCCAGACTGCTCGTTAGGAGCGGGCAGTGGAAACAGCCCAGAGGATCGATTATGCAATCAAGAGCTCGAGGTCCCTATCCGCCTCTAAACAGAATTAGCTACAATCAGCAATCAGAGGGATCCTCAGGCGGGGGTAAATATTTAGCGAATATCATCGGGGTAAATGATAGTACAAACTTTAGTTAGCTTCTACTTCCATCTTCCTGCGTCTCTCGAGGATTACACTTTTACCTTTTCCCGGAGTGAATGTTGCACATCCCTAAGATATGCAGTGATTTAGGTTTCACTCATGAAAAATGTTTTAAAGAATCTCATGTGTACCATCGACTCAATACTAAAACGACCATAATTAATGTCACAATTGAATACAGCAACAATTCGTTTTCTTATTTTGTGTTTTACAATATTTCCATAAAGAAGTAAAGAAAGAAAGTATGAGCTTGTTAGTGAGGATCGTACGCCTCACGCAATTGCTTACGAGCACAAGTTTAAGAGCAATGCCCACTCCTAAGCGTCTCGATCCCGTGACGCAATTCAGAAATGCCAACTAGAATGTTTCACGTTTCAGAACACACAGATCACGAAAATAATGGTCGTTCAAATTTATATATATATATATATATATATATATATATATATATATATATATATATATATATATATACGACCTTGGAGGACAAAGGGCGAATCTGAAAAATCGTTTGTTTTTTTTTTTACTTTTTTTTTCTGAATACGAAACATGTATGTAACACAACGCTTCGCCTTGTTTCTCTGGTTTGCCTTTAGTTCTCTCACAGTTCCAAGTTAAATTCATCTATGAAAAAATCGATGTCTGATTTTAAAGGCGACTCCCGGTTCAGAAACTCCTCTCCTGAGATATTGATACCAATAAATCACTCGTATAAATTGAAATGAAAACATTGAATTTCGATTGCATACTTCTTCAATCAGATTTATGAGTCAGTAATAGAGTAAACATTAGCCCTCGCTATCCTGAAGTACTTTCGGAACTTTGACTTCCATTTCCCAACATCCGCAATTCCTGATTCTTTTCTTCCAAGGTCCTATTATGGTCTCCAATACGAAAAAAATATAACGCTTATGTTTTTGTTTTACCAGGCTTAGTAATTTTGGTTACTTTCTTGTACATTTCAAAACCGGTTGAGAAAATGTCGGAAATGCAAATCTATTCGAAAACTTGTTAAATGTCCTTTTCGACGATTTTTGATAGAGGATCTTTTAAGTGGAATACTTTTCGCTTAGGATACCGTCAGAACGAAAACACGCGACCATTTTTCCAAAAGTCATTAATAAATGAAACCTTAATAGCTACATGTCTTTATTCAATATACCATTCCTCAACTTCAATATAATTATTGACCCAAAATATCAATAACTTTTCTTGTGTAGGCAGAAATCTTGAAGGAACCATTAATCCGCGGTTAATAGTCCAGGGCGCACCTGTAAAACGTAGTGATTCTTTGGTGTTCAGAGGGGCATACTAATTCTTGCGGTAACTCAAAAGAAAAATAATTGAAGTATGGGTAAATCGAAAAATTCCTAGAACTTTTTTTTTTAATATATAAAATAGAAAAAATAAGTTTTTTGTCGTTCTTCGTTCGCCCAGAACTCCAAAAGCATTCACGGTACAGATTTTCGCAAGGCCTCAAAAGGTTTGTAATGGAATTTCCTATAAGGTCAAAGTATGGTTAAAAAGTTATGATTTATTCGCTGCCTTGCATAACAGTAGATAATTATGCAAAAAGAGAAAAAATAGAAATTGTTATCGGCACTTTAATATGCATAATGTACCTTCATATTCCAGGAGAAAATGATGATTATATAGTAAAACAAGCTACCAAAGTTCGTTAAAACCTGTTAGATTTTTTTTGCAAAATAATTTTGCAATTGAGAATAAAATTCGTATTTTTCAAATTATTCAGGCATTCACGTTTTCGACAACATTTTACAGATAAAAAATCGGTCAATTCGGACGGCTTGAGGATTTTTTAAAAGTTATTAACATTGTTTTTTCTTGTAAAACAAATAAATATCTTCACGAATTTTCTGCCAAATTGAAACCCTTAAACGGCAATGTGTAGAAATATTGTTAAGTTCGATCGACCACGATCTACTGTCTTTAACAGATCTTACAAAATATAAGTGTAAATTTATTTATTTGAGGACAGGATAACTGTAACATGACATCCAGCGTTCGGAAAGATAAAAAATTTCGCTCGGGAAACAAGGCTTATCGAGTCTTGCCCTGGTTTATATTCAAAAAAGGAGACGAGGAAGAAGAAATCGGTAATGTGAAATATGAAGGAGAGGCTGGATTTGCCTCTTGTTTTTCACGTGGGTCGGGGGGGGGCGGGAAGTGTGCCAGAGAGTGGGGGAGAATGTTTTTTCCCCCGAAGGGGTGGGGGGGGGGGTGCTGTAAATCACTTTTACGTATAACTCCGTTATACCGGCGGTCTCAAACTTCCTCCTATCAAGTTGCACTTTAAACGTATGAATTATAAGACTAGAAGGAAAAGCCGTCGTGCATTAACTCGCTTCTCGTAGCTACTTTATCTTTACGCTTGAGGAGCGGTGGAAGCGTTCTCGCAAACTTCTCTCATACTTAACCTCTTTAGTGCAGTCTCTGAGCTACGGGCATCATCCATTTACTCTCTCGAAAACTCTCCTATCTATAAATATACTTATGTATAAAAGAGGCTGGATAAAAACCTTGAAAACAAGTTCAGTTAACACAGGCAACTCTGATCACCTCTTTTATGGGTGTGGAGTATTTTCATTGGCGAAGGAAGAAAATTGAAACATAGAGAATCACGCACGAAATATGGCCCACATAGATGGAAATGAAACAAGATAAATTTGGTAGCACTCTAGAGAGAAGTGAATAAAATAAATGTACTTACGTGGCAGCCCAAGCCGGCATCTAAGAAATGGCCGATCAGAAGGGACGGGAACAAATGGATAAAATTGGGGAAAAAGGAGAGGAATGATACAGCCATACCATCTGCCATAAGTACTTTCTTGAGCCAGTCGTTGAGGGAAAGCAGGAAGCAAGACCATAAGGCTCCTCCATAAAACGCCGAGAAAGGAATACGAAAACAAGGCGGGCTCTCTCTCCAACAACTAGACATGGACTGAGCTTAAGCTCTTGGTTCTCTCCCCGAGAGTCCAAGGTGCAGTAGACGAAGCTCTTGGTTCTCTCCCCGAGAGGCCAAGGTGCAGAAGACGAAGCTCTTGGCTCTCTCCCCGAGAGTCCAAGTTGCAGAAGAAGAAGCTTTCGGCCAATGAATGCCTTTACTGTATGCCACGTGATATATCACTCGCCTCTCGGTATTCTACGACTTAATATTAACTAAAAATACCGAACAATGGGGTTCCCTCCCTCCCTCCATAGGGAGAAAACGCACTTATTGCGTCGACCTTATGTTTCAATGCTGAGATCCCGATGTGAAATATCCACGTGTCAGACCCTTTAGGTCACACAAATTCCGGCGGTTCAAATTTATATACTTGTATAGCAGCCTCAGAAATGATCCAGCTCTGACAAAATTTGATACAAGGTGACTGTGTATCAATACAAGTAAAAAAATCAACCCTCCACTGGCTTAGTCAAATCGTATCTATGAGCGCTGATATACTTGCGAGGCATTGTTAAAATACACTCCTTTTATTAAATCAGACTCCCCAAAATAACATAAAACATAACTGGGTTTCTATCCCTAGTTTGAGATATTTTTGCCACTTTGGATTCTCTGGATACAAACTAAACGTATGTAAATATTCCATAAATTTAATGCCTAAAAAGAGTTTTGTTTTGACTTAATTTTAGGTAAATTTTATTATTTCTCACAGTGTTATTATTAAACTCTGTAACTTATGTAAATAGCAAATATGAGTATAAGTTTTGTCCGTGTCTATGTAAGTTTATGAATATAATACTAGTGAAGGATTAAATACATCATAATGCCAACTCCTTGCTATGGAGAAATATTTATTTATTTATTTATGTTAGTTTTGTCATAAAACGAAATCTTTTTCCGTAAAATCTTCTCTGGTAATAATTCTTCTTATGTTTCCATGCTAAAATGTCTAAAAGTATGTTGTGTCCGTGAATGTATTGTGTTCTGTTCCATTGACCCAACAAAAGGAAGTACCTTTTTGTTGGGTCAATTAACGAAAAATCAATTTCACTAATTTGCTTTGATTATCTTTTCTTTTTTAAATATTGTTGTAAATATTTGCATGTTTTAGGTATTTCATAAGGCCATCAATGTACTGGCTACCATCGTTTAGTAAGTCGGTCAAGAAGTTGGGTACTTTCAATTTTGTCCTGAGTCTACACTCTGTCAGTATGTGCTTTATTGAGAGGCCAGTATTGCAGTATGTACATGTCGGTCTGTCTTTTCTCGTCATAATGTAGGAGTGTGTCAGTCGTGAATTTTTTTTTTTTTTTTTTTTTTTTTTTTTTTTTAGTAATACGTTTATTTAACATCTGTACATTTGGAGAGTACATTAGTTAAGTTTGCTCTCAGGTAAAAATAATAATTATATACAGAATTGAGTTGAAATACAAAATAAATAAAAAACAAATAAGCAAATAAATAAAAAATAAAATAAAAAATAAAAAAAAAGAAAGAAAAAGTACATAAAAAACAAAACAAACAAAAACAATGAATAGGAAATAATAATAAAAATAATAACACCATAATAATAACACTTTTGGAAGGAGCCAATCAATACTGGCACTTCCTACTTAGAATAATGTTTTGTCCCTATTCAGTTAATTGATCACGAGGCCAATGTCTCTTGAGCCTTCTAGGCGGATTTTTGGGGTGAGTTTGGGAGGAAAGTGTTTGTGCTCTAGGATTGGGATGGAAGGACAGTTTGGAATGAAACGTTAGGAAGCGGGATTTTGCCAGTTCTTGAACGAAAGGGATGTTGAGGTCACTATGAAGGGTTTTATTGGAAACATAGAAAGGAGCATTAACTATTTTGCGGAGGACTTTGGATTGGAATGCCTGTATTCTCTGTATGTTAGAAGTTTTAGTTGTACCCCAGAGTTCAAGTCCGTAAGTCCAAATAGGTCGGATTATGGTTTTGTAAACAATGAGTTTGTTGTGTATTGTCAGTTTTGATGAAGGTCCCAGTAGTCGTCGTAAGAGTCCGTATCTCCTGTTCAGTTCCTGTCTTTTCAGTCGGGTGTGTGGGTTCCAAGTGAGTCTACTGTCCAGTAATAATCCCAGGTAGCGCACTTCGTTGGATATGGGGAGTTCGTGGCTGAATATGATGACTGGAGGGCAGGTTCTCTTATTGAGGGTGAATGTGATTTGGCAGCATTTCTCAGGATTCACCTTTATTTTCCACTTGTTGCACCAGTGCTCGACAGATTCCAGATGTTCTTGTAGATAACAGGAAGCGGTTACGGGGTCAGGAGAGGAGGAAAATATGGCTGTATCATCAGCATAGGTAGTTAAGTGGGTGCTGGGGTGGGTAGGGATGTCTGCGGTGTATAAAAGGTAGAGGAGAGGACCAAGAATACTTCCCTGTGGTACTCCGGAGGAAATGGGATGGGAACTAGACAATGCGGAACCGGATCTTACTTGGAAGGAGCGGTTAGATAGATAGGATTGCAGGATTAGGAAATATGTGTGAGGAAGTATGCGCTTTATTTTGTATAACAACCCCAGGTGCCAAACACGATCGAACGCTTGGGCGACGTCGAGAAAGGCACTCGTGCAGTAGTTTCTACTTTCAAGCGCGTGGGATATGGTGTCAACAACGCTGAAGCATTGTTGGATGGTTGAATGCTGAGGACGAAAACCAAACTGGTGATCTGGTAAGGAATTTGGAGGGATCGTGGACAGAATTCTTTTAAGGAGAAGTTTTTCAAATATCTTGGATATAATTGGGAGCAAACTGATAGGGCGATAGGAAGATGGATTCTTGGGAGATTTCTGAGGTTTAGGTATAAGGATTATTATCGAATGTTTCCATGGATTTGGGAAGTGGGTAGTACGTAGGATTGAATTGAATATGTAGGCGAGGAAAATAATTGCTTTGTGAGGTAGATTTTTTAGGATTAGGGCTGTTATAAGGTCGTAACCGGGAGATTTTCTTGGGAGGTGTCTGATAATGTATTTAACTTCTGCAGGATGGAATGCTTTAGGAGGAAGGGAGAGTGGAAGAGGGGTATTCAGGTAATCTTGTATTTCTAGGTCTTGGGAGGAGCTGGTTTCTGGATGAGGGGAAAAAGTAGATTCCAGATGGGAAGCGAATAGTTCGGCTTTATCTTCATCACTTCTAGCCCAAGTTCCGTCGCTGCGTTGAAGAGGTTGAGGAACGGAATGGAATTTTAGGATTTTACGGGTGGCTTGCCAGAGAGAGTTGTCTTCGGTGGTGAGTGATTGGAGGTAATCATTAAAGGATTCAGAACGGAATTCGGATAAGGCTTTTTTTAGGAGACGAGTAAGTCGATTGAAGGAAGTGTGGTCGGATGGGTAACGAGACCTCTGCCAGCGAGCCCTTGCTTGGCGCTTAGCTGACAAGAGATTAAGGATGTGGTCTGGGAGTTGAGGCTTAGGGTGAAAAGGGAGACGAGTTCTTGGCCTGCTTGAGCTCAGAGCACTGTCTTGTATGGCTTTTGTGAACATCAAAACAGCCTCATCCACGTCGGATGAAGTTTTCAAGGGAACATTGAGATCTATGAGTTGAGAGAGTTGTTGACGAAACAACTCCCAGTTCATAGGCCCTGGTGTGAGAGTGGGATTGCTGGAGCGTGGTAGAGGAGAGGTATTCAGGACGAGTAGGATGGCTGAGTGATCGGATGAGAGTTCAAGCAGTGACTGAACCGAGTATGATATTCCTCGTAGGCCAGAAGTGATGAAGAAATCGACAAGGTCGGGAGTGCGAGAGGGATCGGTTGGCCAATATGTAGGAGAATCAGAGGAAATGGTGTCATAATTTTGGGATTGAAGGATGTCATAAAGAATTCTGCCACGAGGATTGGTAAGACGGCTTCCCCATCTGGGATGTTTCGCATTGAAATCAGCCCCTATGAGAAAGTGAGGACCAAAGGATTGGAATAGAGTGAGGAATTCAGGTTGGTAAATGGTAAAATTTGGAGAGAAATACGCCGCAGAAACAATTATATTGTAGGATGAAAGGGAAAGGGAAATTGAACTTACCTGCATGCTGTCTGTCGAGAGAGTGGAGTGCAAAAAGTGAGCCAAAGAACTTTTCACCATTATTGCTGCTCCATGCCGGGAATCGGAGGGATGGTCTGCCCTGTAGCACACATAGCCTGGGATTGAGAAGTAGTTTGTGGTAAGTAGGTGTGTTTCTGTAATTAGTGCGATGTCGATGTTTCTTTCTGTAAGTAGGAGTTCAAGCTCGAGTCGTCGTGAGATAAGTCCGTTAGCATTCCATAGGATTATGGTGAGGGAATTGGGATTAAAGGAAATCATTTAAGAAGTTTCGGAAGAATGTCGGAAATTAGGGAGGTCATAAGGGAGATAAGAGGAGTTAGTAATGTTTCCAACTTATTTAGGAACGAGGAAAACAGGTTGAAGGGATCTTGGGGTGTAGGAGTGGGAGGAACAGGGGGAGCATTAATAGGTTTAGGAGAGGAAACTGATGGGATATTCTTCTGGGAGGTTTGGGAAGGAGGTGTGAGGTTTTGTGCTGGCATTGGATTGGGTTGAGGATTTACCAGCACATTCTTTTGCCTAGAGGAGAGAAGAGAGGCATACGAGACATTTGGCCTCCGAGGTGAAGTTGCTGATGTGGATGGCTGCTGAGGCTGAGTATGTGTGGCATCTTTGGTGGCAGAAGCCTGTACGTTGGTCAGACGGGTTGCGCTGCTCGTCCTCTGCCGTTGAGTCCTAAGAGTTCTGAGGGCCTTGTAGACATCGCATCCTTTGTAGTTTGCTGGATGATTGTCGCCACAGTTGGCGCAGGTTGCAGGTGCGTCTTTGGGTTTAGCGCAGTCTTCAGACTTGTGCTGCTCGCCACATTTAACGCACTTAGGTGCGTGGTTGCAGTAGCTTTTGGTATGGTTATATTCTTGGCATTTGTGACATTGAGTTAATTCGCGTCGACGGCGGGGCTCTTCCACTGATATCTTGGTGTAGAGAAGATATTGTTCTTTAAATATTTCTCTGCTTTTTTCGGCCTTTTCCAGATCCACGAAAAAGAGAGGAAGTTGTGCTTTCGTTGTCGGGTGGCGAACATTAATTATTCTTTTAACGTTATAGCCAAGATCCTTCAAAGCATTTGCGATGTCTTCAGGAGGTGTGGTATGATGTAAATTGCGAATGACGACTCTGTATGCTTTTTCCTCTGGCAATTGATAGCAGTGATAATCGGCTTCCATCTGGTTTAAACTTTTAATAATTGCCCTGTAGGCACCGCTGTCGGTAGCACTGATCGCTATGTCATTAAATCTGGCTCTGCAAGAGAAAGATTTTTCTCCAGCAGCTTGACTGAGACGAGAGCAGAGGTTTTTGTAATTTTTAATGTTTCTGACGTAGATGTTAGGCGGCTTCTGGTCTGTTTTTGCTACTGAAAGGAGATTTTTATTAATTTGAGATACATTTTGATTTTCCGTTATTTTTGATCCTTTTTGCTGTTTGGCTTTAGGCGATAAATTAGTAGAAGTTTTCTTACGAAGACGTTTACGTCTTCCCTGAGTAAAATTTTCGCCGTCTTGAGTAGAGGTAGATTCCAAGAAAGTGTACTGTTGCTCACTGTCCATTGTCGTAGACATTTTAGAAAGAAAAAATGTAAAAAAAAAATTTGTGAAAAATGTGGGATCGAACCACTGATCTTTAGCCGAGAGTCGACTACGGAGTAACTGAGCCAAGGAGGCTGGCTGCCAGCTGACTGTCTATAGAGAGTGTTGCTAGAAAAAGTATCTCCCACTCTGCAGGGGCTCCTATGCACCAGGAGCGGGACTCTACAGGCAAGCCCCCCACCACTAGGCCTACTAGCAGCGAGGGCTAGATAATCTATAAATGATTGTAACTTCACTTACAGATTGTAGGTAAACTACGATGTCTGGGTGAACGATATTTCACTGAAGTGTGCACTGAAACTATGTCCATCAGTGTGCCAATTTTCGTAAGAAAATGTGACCACTGACCACCACTTTGCACTGATAAAAACGAGAGTTTTTAAGGAACGCTGTGTCTCACTCGAAAGCTATTACACGACTCCAGTCGTGAATGGCCAATCCTTAGACGGCATAAAACCACTTCTTCTCGTCTATTTGATCTTTTACTCGATGACCATTCGTGTACAGTGGGCTTGATTTCTCGAAGCTTGTTGTCAGTCGTGTTATACCAGGATTCTTGCCATTTATCTGTTACATATCTCTTAGATAAGGCTTGAAGATCCTGGTATGTCATGTAATGTACGTCTGGTGCTAGTCGTCGAGTGGCTAGTTTAGCCTGTTCGTCTACTGCAGTACTTTGTCTGATGTCTTCGTGGCCGGGTAACCAGTACATTGTGAAGTGTTTATTGGTGTGATACATTACTTCAAAAATGTCACATACTATGGGGTGTGTACTGTAGCAGTCATGAAGGGATTGTAAAGAACTGAGTGAGTCCGTGCATATGACAACGTTATTATGTTCTGTGTCTGGTAGGCATTTCAGTCCCAGTTTTATGGCTTCTAGTTCAGCTGTATAAGTGCTTGTGTCGTCTGGAACTTTCCGGGAAAAGCAGTGTTCGCCAATAATAGCAGCTACGCCAGTCCCATGTGAAGTTTTCGACGCGTCAGTATAAACAAAAAGGGAGTTACTATTTTCTATACAAAAGGATTGAAAATATGAAATGTAAAATATGAATTTTTTAATTTTTTTTTTTTTTTTTTTTTTTTTTTTTTTTTTTTTTTTTTTTTTTTTTTTTTTTTTTTTTTTTTTTTTTACGGCGCATCTCTACATCTAGGTCATTAGCGCCGACATCCAGGGTGCAGCGAGGAATTTTAGCAACGAGCCATGGGATGATAAAATTCCTGCCGGAGGTTGGGAATCGAACCCACCATCTCTCGCTTATGAATCCAAGGCGCTAGCCATTAGACCACGGGAGACCCCTTTTTGGGTTATGCTGATATTTTCTTAGTATTGTTTCGTCGGTGGTTTTTGGTGTGCAAGGGCAGTTTAAAAATGTTGCTTTTAATGAAAATTTTATACAATTTAGCATACGTCTAATAAATTGGAGAAATAAATAAAAGGAAAAAAAAGTGATGCAAAAATACTTAGTCTGATTTTAAAAGTCATGTTCATTAACCATCAGAATCCTTCCTAAATCGCAGGACCTCCAATCAGACAGTAGGTTACTAATAATACCAATCCTATACTTGCTTCATTCGAATAACTAGTCGAAATTTAATTAACTCGGAATGATTGCAGACATAAATCGTATAACTTCCGTCTTCATATTCCTCAGGATAATGCAGTAGCAATTAATTCGAACACCTAAGGAAGTAATTCGCCATCCTGCAGTGGTCGTAAATTAATAGTTATTCGGGATTATAAGGGAATTGAGGATATCTCGTTATTAAGATTACTGGTTAGTATTATATAATTGGACAAGCAGATGTAGCATTTCTCAGACCTAAAAAGAAACAGAACATTTTTGCTTGTTAGGTCAGAGGGAACGAATTAAATCCGTAACATTCCTGAACTTTTTTTTTTTTTTTTTTTTTTTTTTTTTTTAATAAACTACAGAATTACAAAATAAACTTAAATAGTATTGTATATGTGAGGTACTACACTATTTTCTAAAACCACAAAGTTTCAAGTGCATTTTCTCTCTCTCTCCACACGAAAACACGCTCTTGAAGTCGACCTTACAACGCAATCAAGAGGTCCCCACGAGATGTTTCCGCTTTTCAGACCCTTTCTGTCCATGCGCTCTCGAAGCGTCAAAAATGATCCGATTTAGACGAGATTTGGTACATTAATACGTTTTGTGATTTAGGTCTAGTTCCTTAACCAGCAGAAAAAGCTGCACGAATTTTTGCATGAATTCAGATTTCGTCGCAATAACACTTGAGATATTTTGAGGAAAGAGACTTTTAATGCAAAACGATATAAAATAAATTTTATTTTTTAAAAGTGCTGAATTTACGCAACACTGGAAATAATTTGCTGTTTTAATAAAAACTACTCGGTCCCCGAAAAAATTCGTGTTCTCAATGTTCGGTAATAGTAAACTCTTCGATTACATGCTTTGTCTCGGACGAAATTTAGAAAATCCCTGAAATTTTCTTGGTTTTCCCTAATTTATGGCTCCAGCTCAACTCAGAATTTTGTGCAAACATCTTATTATCGATATCTGATGACCATTTGATTAAAATAAAACCGTTCCCTCACTTCCAGCGATTTATTCGCAGTAATCTACTAATTTGATTAGTCTATTACTAGAAAGATATTTTTAGATTATAGAGTCTGCACAATAGACAAATATTCCACACTTTTGGTTTTAATGTTCTTGCTAGAATGTGCTTTTTTTTGTCTTTAGGATGGAAGTTCTGGTAGTGTCTTCTATATTATTTTAATGCTCGAAACAGAGAGTGTATCCAATATTTTGCTGATATTCTTGAAAGCTGCAAGAGAGTACTGCGTTCAGTTGAATTCAGAGCGCTAGCCTGACGCCAAGGGATTGTCTCATTTAATTCCTATTATCCAAAAGCAGGAGATACTGTAGACCAGCGAGTGTCTGCTGGAGCCCTCTGGTGGTCGTATACAGTCATTAGTGGTGTCCAGAGCTGCCTTATGCGTTCGCCCTTTCCTCCAGTCCCTTATTCCAGCAAAGGTCACTTCCTAGTCCTTTAAACCTAAAGTTCCACTTGTTGCCAACATTCAATCTTAGTTTGACGCACCTTATGCTAGTTTACTGAGAGATCGTTCGCCGTCGATGATGCGAAGGTAAAATTCGTCGTGGTTCCGTCGTGGGATCTTAATAAAACTACATTATTGATAATAATATGAGTTTTATTATTTGCCTTCGTTTCGGTTTGAAATTCAAGCCTTCATCAGGGCTGTAAAACTTGGACACAGTTATTACAAAAGAAATATCAAAAACAGAGATACATTATACATGCAAGGGGGTGAATGATACATTTGGAAAGTGAGTGTTATGGCTAGAGCATTAAATTAGAAGTAGATGAATACATAAACATAAATAGCTAACATAGAAAAACATATAAAATATTATAAAGTAATAGGCTTACCGAAGAGAAGAATAGCCTTACCGACCACATTTCTGAATGTGGTGGACCATAGTAAGTTTGAGAAAAGGACCGAGTGAGAGAGGGGAGATCGTAAACGTCGAGAAACAATAAAACTAATTTTCTTATAAAAATGTAGTTGTATAAATGTAATTGTAAAAAATAAAAGAAAATCTTATATTTTGGTTTCAGGTATTCTAAAAAGGATTTACTCAATTATTAAAAATATTACTAATCGTCCTCTTTATTGCAATTGGGAGTAATAAAACTTTGTTTATCTTATAAACAGGCTTGAAAAAAAAAACTAGAATAAATAGAAAAAGAATTCACTTTATTCTGAGGCTTTCTTCCTTAAATCACATTTCGGATAAGTGCCCTGTAGGTGGAATCAGAGTTGGGCAAACGAATAGCGCGCTCTAATATCTAATACCTTCCCGCTAATTTAGCGCTAATGATAAGAGCCTGCGCTAACGATTAGCGCATAGCGACGGCAGTGCGCTAATCGCTAATTCACCTCTAATGTTTAAATATCTTTGTAGCTAACTAGGAGGAATATTGAAGGTGGAATAAAAAAAGGATATTGAAAGTGTTATTACAAAGGATATTGAGGTCGTATTAGGAAGTATATAGGAGGTGGTATTAGGAAGGATATAGGAGGTGGTATTAGGAAGGATATACAAGGTGGTATTAGGAAGGATATACAAGGTGTTATTAGGAAGGATATACAAGGTGGTATTAGGAAGGATGTAAAAGGTCGTTTTAGGAAGGATATACAAGGTGGCATTAGGAAGGATATAGAAGGTGGTATTAGGAAGGGTATAGAAGGTGGTATTAGGAAGGATATTAAAGGCGGTATTTGGAAGGATATTGGAGGTGGTATTAGGAAGGATATTGGAAGTGGTATTAGGAAGGATATAGAAGATGGTATTAGGAAGGGTATTAGAGGTGGTATTAGGAAGGATATACAACGTGGCATTAGGAAGGATATACAAGGTGGTATTAGGAAGGGTATTAGAGGTGGTACTAGAAAGGATATTAAAGGCGGTATTTGGAAGGATATTGGAGGTGGTATTAGGAAGGATATAGAAGGTGGTATTAGGAAGGATATACAAGGTGGTATTAGGAAGGATATACAAGGTGGTATTAGGAAGGATATACAAGGTGGTATTAGGAAGGATGTAAAAGGTCGTTTTAGGAAGGATATACAAGGTGGCATTAGGAAGGATATAGAAGGTGGTATTAGGAAGGGTATAGAAGGTGGTATTAGGAAGGATATTAAAGGCGGTATTTGGAAGGATATTGGAGGTGGTATTAGGAAGGATATACAAGGTGGTATTAGGAAGGATATACAAGGTGGTATTAGGAAGGATATACAAGGTGGTATTAGGAAGGATATACAAGGTGGTATTAGGAAGGATATACAAGGTGGTATTAGGAAGGATGTAAAAGGTCGTTTTAGGAAGGATATACAAGGTGGCATTAGGAAGGATATAGAAGGTGGTATTAGGAAGGGTATAGAAGGTGGTATTAGGAAGGATATTAAAGGCGGTATTTGGAAGGATGTAAAAGGTCGTTTTAGGAAGGATATACAAGGTGGCATTAGGAAGGATATAGAAGGTGGTATTAGGAAGGGTATAGAAGGTGGTATTAGGAAGGATATTAAAGGCGGTATTTGGAAGGATATTGGAGGTGGTATTAGGAAGGATATTAGAAGTGGTATTAGGAAGGATATAGAAGATGGTATTAGGAAGGGTATTAGAGGTGGTATTAGGAAGGATATACAACGTGGCATTAGGAAGGATATACAAGGTGGTATTAGGAAGGGTATTAGAGGTTGTACTAGAAAGGATATTAAAGGCGGTATTTGGAAGGATATTGGAGGTGGTATTAGGAAGGATATAGAAGGTGGTATTAGGAAGGATATACAAGGTGGTATTAGGAAGGATATACAAGGTGGTATTAGGAAGGATATACAAGGTGGTATTAGGAAGGATGTAAAAGGTCGTTTTAGGAAGGATATTCAAGGTGGCATTAGGAAGGATATAGAAGGTGGTATTAGGAAGGGTATAGAAGGTGGTATTAGGAAGGATATTAAAGGCGGTATTTGGAAGGATATTGGAGGTGGTATTAGGAAGGATATACAAGGTGGTATTAGGAAGGATATACAAGGTGGTATTAGGAAGGATATACAAGGTGGTATTAGGAAGGATATACAAGGTGGTATTAGGAAGGATGTAAAAGGTCGTTTTAGGAAGGATATACAAGGTGGCATTAGGAAGGATATAGAAGGTGGTATTAGGAAGGGTATAGAAGGTGGTATTAGGAAGGATATTAAAGGCGGTATTTGGAAGGATATTGGAGGTGGTATTAGGAAGGATATACAAGGTGGCATTAGGAAGGATATACAAGGTGGTATTAGGAAGGGTATTAGAGGTGGTACTAGAAAGGATATTAAAGGCGGTATTTGGAAGGATATTGGAGGTGGTATTAGGAAGGATATAGAAGGTGGTATTAGGAAGGGTATAGAAGGTGGTACTAGAAAGGATATTAAAGGCGGTATTTGGAAGGATATTGGAGGTGGTATTAGGAAGGATATTGGAAGTGGTATTAGGAAGGATATAGAAGATGGTATTAGGAAGGGTATTAGAGGTGGTATTAGGAAGGATATACGAGGTGGCATTAGGAAGGATATAGAAGGTGGTATTAGGAAGGGTATAGAAGGAGGTATTAGGAAGGGTATAGAAGGTGGTATTAGAAGGGATATGAAAGGCGGTATTGGGAAGTATATTGGAGGTGGTATTAGGAAGGATATAGAAGGTGGTATTAGTAAGGGTATAGAAGGTGGTGTTAGAAAGGATATTAAAGGCGGTATTTGGAAGTATATTGGAGGCGGTATTAGGAAGGATATAGAAGGTGGTATTAGGAAGGGTATAGAAGGTGGTGTTAGAAAGGATATTAAAGGCGGTATTTGGAAGTATATTGGAGGTGGTATTAGGAAGGATATAGAAGGTGGTATTAGGAAGGTTATTGGAGGTGGTATTAGGAAGGATATTGGAGAGGGTATCAGGAAGGGTATAGAAGGTGGTATTAGGAAGGATATTAAAGGCGGTATTAGGAAGGATATTGGAGGTGGTATTAGGAAGGATGTTGGACGTGGTATTAGGAAGGGTATTGGAGGTTGAATTAGGAAGGATATTAAAGGCGGTAATAGAGACGCTATTGGGGGATATTGGAGTCCGAATAACTGTGTAGCACATAATAGAGGAATGCCCTAAATACCGGCACCAATTTGCTGTAGAAGCTATCAACAGAAAACTTGCAATGTTTAATACCTTCAATATCCCTCCTAATACCCCATAAACATTCTTCCTAATGCCAGCTCCAATGTACTTCCTAATCCAAACTTCAATATCCTTCCCTATACCACCTTCTATATCCTTCCTAATACTACCTTCTAAATCCTTCCTAATACTACCTTCTATATCCTCCCTAATATCAGCTTTTATATTCTTCCTAATATCAGCTTTTATATTCTTCCTAATACTACTTCCAATATCCGTCCTTATCCCACCTTCTATATTCTTCCTAATACGACCTTAGATATCCTTCCTAATAGCACCTTCTATATCCTCCCTAATACCGCCTTCTATACCCTTCATAATACTACTTCCAATATCCTTCCAAGTACCGCCTTTAATATCCTTTCTAATACCACCTTCTATACCCTTCCTAATACCACCTTCTATATCCTTCCTAATGCCACCTTGTATATCCTTCCTAAAACGACCTTCTATATCCTTTCTAATACCACCTTGTATATCCTTCCTAATACCACCTTGTATATCCTTCCTAATACCACCTCCTATATACTTCCAAATACGTCATTCAATATCCTTTGTAATAACACTTCCAATATCCTTTTTTTATTCCACCTTCAATATTCCTCCTAGTTAGCTACAAAGATATTTAAACATTAGAGGTAAATTAGCGCTTAGCGCACTGCCGTCGCTATGCGCTAATCGTTAGCGCAGGCTCTTATCAGTACCGCTAAATTAGCGGGAAGGTATTAGATATTAGCGCGCGCTAACGTTTGCCCAACTCTGCAGGTGGAATAATTCACTTCAATAGGGTTCATTCGTCTGCATGATGAATCTACTCAATTAAGAATGTACAAAACAAAGGTTATGTTGTGCAAGTCCCGTTTTTAAAACAATGTTTGAGGAGACTTATGTCAACAAAACTTAGAAATATTGGTTCTCGACAATATGAGGATAATAAAACTATGTTTTAGTGGAGGGTATAAAGTTTCCTTTGGATCGGCATAGTAGTCACGATTTGTTCTTCGAAGAAGGCGGTCGGGGTATGGAATATGACTATGTGGACCGAGGGCGCGAGAGGAGCAGTTTAAATATCAAAGTCGGTAAGGAATACAAAAGCTGGCTCATGTTATATTCATCGCTGCTATAGGGGAGTGGCTATTGGACCCTGAGGAGTAGGGCTCCAATCAGCTTCACTCACTACTCTACCACCAGGCTAGTCTCGTATTCTCTTCGCTCGCTCTATACTATCTCTCTCTCTCTCTCTCTATCTATCTATATTTCTATCTCTCTCGCACTCATCATCGCTGCTATAGGGGAGTGGCTATTGGACCCTGAGGAGTAGGGCTCCAATCAGCTTCACTTAGTACTCTCTACCACCAGGCTAGTCTCGTATTCTCTTCGCTCGCTCTATACTATCTCTCCCTCTCTCTCTATATCTATCTACCTTTCTATCTCTCTCCCACTCATCATCGCTGCTATAGGGGAGTGGCTTTTAGACCCTTAGGACTCGGGCTCCTATCAACTTCACTCTGTACTCCAACCTGGTCACTGGCGAGACTCCAACCTAGTCTCGTATTCTCTACGCTCGCTCTATACTCTTCCTTACTCTATCTCACTCTATACTCTCTCTCTCTCTCTCTCTCTCATACCGATTCCTCGCTGGTATGCTGTTCCTAGTTTGTACGATGTATGAAAATTAAAAAAATTATATAAACAAAAAAATAAAAATAAATTGTATAAACAATTTTCTTATGATGTGCACCCCAATTGCTAAATTCCTTTGGAATGTGGTAAAAGTAGGAGGACTTATTGAGGCAATTGTAGAGACACGTGGGGGTTTTGTGAACAATGAATGCTTTTAGGTTGGGACAATAATGTCAGGGTCCGGCATTTTCAGCTGTAGCTCCCCTATAGATCCCGGGCCAGGCTCTCGCCTTTCCTTCCTTCTTGCTTTTTCAAGGAATGTTTCTTACTCTATATCGGAAGGGACACCTCTAAGTGAAATCGACCGTATTTCTACCATCAGTAGGTAGCAATGGAAAAATCTTTAACAATTCTTCGGCCAACCGTACTGTACTCGACGAAATAAACACCAAATTAATTTTCATTCCTTATTGATAGTATGAAATTTATCATGATATTGTGGGAATCAAAATCATCAATTCCGCTCTCCTATTCCTAACCACTGTCTGTCCCAAAATCGCTTCCCTTTCTTAATTATGCAAGTTCTTCCATAATAGTCGATTAAACAACTTTTCAGTGATGTTTAAAAACTTTATTCGTGACAGAACGTGTGTACGGTGACTTTTCACTGGTCTGAGAAGACAAGTGCCTAGCTCGTGTAAACTAGGCCTACTGCTGTAATAACTGTGATTGTGTTCTTACTCTGGAATGTGCTCGGTTTACTTATTTCATTTATGTTTTTAGCGCGGTTTCTCCCTCCCTCCATAGTGGCGAAACCCGCTTATGAGGTTGACCTCATGACGCAGTCCGGAAGTGCCGACACGAAAATTTCATGTATCAGATTCCATAGAACAATAATTTAACGGTTGTTCAAATTTGTGTGTGTGTATATATATATATATATATATATATATATATATATCTTTATATATATATATATATATATATACATATTTATATATTTGTCTATTCGCTTTCTAGACGCCAGACAAATGGTCCGATTTTGATAAATCTTGGTACAAAAATCATTCGTCTAATTTCAAAGGGCAAGTTCGTTAACCAACAAAATCCCAAAATCCGTCCACCGGAAGATGCTTTTTTGGAAAGAAATTCGCCCGACAAAAATCGTTTGCTTACGTTTTTGAGTTCATATGCTTGCAGGTATAACAGATTCGTTCTTATAACACATTCGTTCTTAATGGAAAGACAGGACAGACCTGTTTGCTCACTGTATAATGGTGCCCTGACGATAAAACACATACTGACAGACTGCAAAAGACGAGACAATTTACTCATGCCACACGTCTTACACACATTACTCGCAGAAGGTAGCCCTCACATCAACACTATATTACATTATTTAAAGAACACCAATTTATACAAAAAATCTTACAAACTTCCTTCTTCTCCTTGTGCTTTCAGTTTTAATTGTTTGTTTTAATAGCCTATAGATTTGATTTAATGACGCTAATGCACCTTATTTTCGTTATTTTGTGTTTTATATTTGTATTAAAATGCATTGTAAATGTAAATGAATTATTATAGGTTTCTAAACGTAGTAGAACGAATAAAACCAGTTTTAAAGCGATATCTGTAACCGTTTTCGAGAAAAATTGAAACACCTACTTTTCTAAACTAATTTTAAGTTTGGGTATTCAGAAACGATTAATTCAGTTGGACCTTGTTCAAGACGTTTGATATTCATCTAATCTATGATAAATAAATTTTGGCTCCGTTTGGAGTTAAGGAAGTACATACTAGAAATAAAATATTTTATTAACAGGGAGGAAAAGTTTTGTTATTTACGTATATTTTCTAAAATATCTCGAATAAGGTTGGAAAATCGTAGTAAGTGGATATGACCACTCAAAAGCTTACTAAATCCCCCACAAAAAAGGTTCTGATGTTATTTTTGATGGGACGATATCGATCGGAGAAATAAGGACTTCAAAATTCGCAATTGGTAGTTTTGTTTCCCATTTTAATTGCGTTTAACAGTAAATCGTGTATTTGACTAACAAGGTAAGAAAATGTGACGCATTGTTATAGTGTGTCCAAAAGCGAACACTGAGATGACGCAGTTCCCGCTAGTCGGGCTTTTTACCTATTCTAATACCTTTCTTTTATCTTTCAAGTCTGAGATAAGATAGTTAGAATTGCCAAATACCTTTCGATCCAAAACCAAGTTAGTCTACTCACATCATTGGAGGTTTTCTATGTTATTTCTAAAGTTGTAAACTGTAAAGACGGGATTTAATAAGGATTTTGCCGCGGTGATAAAAGATTAGAGATAGGGAGAATGAGAGACTGAGGGAGAGATAGAGAGAAGAATGCGGGGAGAGGATGTTCGCTGGAAGAGGGAATGGTCGCCCCATGACTTTAATGAAAATTTCCCAGCTGTTTCCGGTGTCAGTGTGGAATGCCTATAACAGTGTTTGCTGATCCTACCACTGTCACTGGCTTCCTGTTTCTATTGTCAATCAACGCCACTTTCATTTGGCCGCTTACATCTCGGTCAAGTTTCTGGTCAAGCTCAAAGTCACAGCTTCTGCAAATCTCACTACTGTCTTTGTTGTAGAATTAATTGTAGACCTGGGGATGATTTATTCTAGAAATGTGTAATACTTATGTCAAATTCCTTAAGAAGCGAATAAAAAAAATTAGGATCTCCCTCTCTCTCTCTCTCTCTCTCACACACATACACACACACACACACACACACACAAACTTCCATGCTCTCTCTCGCTCTCTTCCTCCCTGCCATATATATATATATATATATATATATATATATATATATATATATATATATGTATATATAAACACACACACACATATCCATCCTCCTTTCTCTGTTATCTACTAATTTATTTCATGTTTACTCTCGATGCTACTTCATCAGGACCATTATCAAAACTAACCTTGTTTAATAAAGAAAATTAATGACCTTATTTATATATATTTTTTTTTAATCGGCACATGTATTTAAATATATACACGAATAGGGCACCTATTCATTGGAAAAAATAAGTCAGACTATATAACGCTAGGTAAATAAATTTCTTTTATTGTGTTTGTGTTAACCAACCTTTTTTTGTGAAATTTCGCTTCTGTATTTGTCTTAAAAGGCTTCCAGGTACACGATTTCTATGTAATTGTACGTGTACAATAAAATAAACCTGGAAAATGGATTTTCCCCGGATTTTCGGATATATATTGAAACCGGGTGGGAAATTGTAGTAAATGCAAAGTATCCATTCGAAATATACTTACATTTTGAATAATACTGATGTTATTGGATTTTTGATAGAGGGTTTGTACGATTTTATTTATTTATTACAGCTACTTACCGGAATCACTTAATAGCTCACATTTTCTTACGGGGGGGGGAGGGGCTTGCTTGTACGCGAAGGACTAGCAAAATCAGAATTTAGTGTCAACATGTGTCATTTTAAAATAACTTTATTATAAATTAAAATGTAACTAATATAATTATTAATTTTATATATTTATATATATATATATATATATATATATATATATATATATATAAATAAAAAAAAAAATCTCATGTGGGTTCCAGTCACTCAAATGTTCTTTCATCTATGGACCGATAAAAATCATCAAAGATTGAAAAATAAAAATAATTAAAAAAATAATAAATATATTCATATACATGTGGTTGCTAGATATGTGTTTTATTCTCCGTACTATATTTATCCAAAATGTTGTACCATAAACACAAAACTCTCTTAAGCACAAAATTTCAAACCTTGTTCAACATTACATTACACTATACTCGATTATCTAACATTTCACTCTTCGGGCGGTAATGTCCTAGAAATGATCTGCCCTTAGACCTTCCCCAACCCAACCCTATGTAAGAATCCATGCTAACGATGGGTGTTTAGGAAGGTTGGAAACCTGTAAATAGCCCAGCACTAATGGCATAAATGTGTTGAAAAAAAAATACGAAATTTACCATTCAGTTTGAATTCTGCTGAGATTGGAGGTTCAGAGGATTCTCCATTGGAAAAGTAAAATAAAAAATTCCCTTGATATAATAATTTCTATGAGAATAATAAGCAAAGAAACCAGTGGGAGGAATATTGAGTTAATACATTCAAATGGAATTCATGAATACCGAAAAACGAACAGGAAAAAAAAACAGAGTTATATTTGTCCAGATAAAATAAGTGTTGTATGTGTTCAAGAAGTAAGCAATTTCATTTAGTGGATGGGAATGAGGTAAAAGGATAAAAAAAAAGAAAGAAAAGTAAAGTAAAATTCAAGAAAATGAAGCAGAGGGGATGTTGCTCGTTGAAAGAGAGCTAATAAGGGATGGTAGAAGAGTGGGAGGGGGAAAGAAGACCTAGTGGAATTCGCAATCTTCTGTTCTTCATCTTTTATCTCGAGGTTTCTTTCCCTTCAAGACAAATTACAGCCCTTAAGAAGAGGAAGAATGAGATAGGGAGAAGTATCCTACAGACAGGCTTTAGTGCTATTTCATAAAGCAGGTATTATAAAACAAAACAGAAATCACAGTCTATAAGGGGTAATTCTACCTTGTAGTCCGAGAGCCAGTAACCGCACGTTTCATGAAGTGTTTTATGCACCTTGAAAATTTGCTATAATGTACCTCTTGGGTTGGTAAGAAGGTATATATGTGTTGGCTCGACTTACCGTGGAACACCAGGTACTGCGCATTGGGGAAAGGTGCAAAAAATATTTCCCAAAAATATAGTTTTATTCAGAATCCAACTATCTTTAATGTAAACTTTTAAGTTTGATGTTCTGAAATGTTAATTTTTTCCCCCTATTTAATTTTTTCATACTTGTAATAAAGATAAAGAAATGTGTTTTAATTTTGAAATGTGTTGAAGGAGGAACACAAAAAAAAAATCTTAACAAGTAAAAAAGGACCAATCAAAGCTCGCTCAAAATATTATCTTCTAATGAGCATCCTGTTCACTCGGCATCGGGACTTCACTCGGAAAATCGTATTTTTTGCCCATTTAAACATTTTTTTAACGCTCTTGAATATCATTTTTGATTAGTTAAGGAAGAAATTTAGCCCATAAAAATGGTAAAACTAACACGACTTAGGCTGCACCTACATCGGACCTGTTTTTCTCCTGATCCGATCCGATCCAATCCGATTTCCTTTTACCGACTACAGCCGACGAGAGTGCCTATATTGGTCCCGACCCGATCCGATCCGATTTAGTCACAGCTCGTCAGTAATGACCTCGTAGTGAAGGGAAAATGAGTGATTAATTTATGATATACCACCTAATAAGCATAGAAGCCGATTGATTCATACTTGAAAATAATTTATAAGAAGGGTAGCTAGAAGGTTATAAATATTGGAAGGTTATGAAAAATGTGAATTGACAAAGTTGTTCTAAATTAGATTACCTTTCATTTAAAAAAAAGAAAAAAAAATTGCCATTTTGCTTCGTCTGACGCGTCGGTCCGAAACCGGTATAGAAAAAAAAACAAGTTTGAACGGCCGAGAATCGGTGGCTATGGGATCGGATCGGGTCCAATGTAGGTGCCCCCTTAAGGGGTAATACCACATTTTTTTTAAACACTTATCTTATGGGCTAAAATTCTTCCTCAAGTAATCAAAAATGATATCCAAGAGTCTTTATGCGAAGAAAAAGTTCCAGAAAAAAAACTCCAGGAAAAAAGTATAAATTAATAGTTGAGTCAGCTTTTCATTACAAATATAAGTCCCTAACATTATTTATGCTTTGTTTTTTGTTTTTTATTCATATAGGTTAGCTATCTTAAGCACATTATTGCTTATGCAGCGTACATTACCAACTTTCTGAGGTATGTGCTTAGTAATGCTGCTCCTGCGCGACGGACTTAACTCTCCCTTTTAACTTTAGCCTACGTTTAGATCTACATCTAGTTGATTTGTGGCCCTTCGAGTAACTCCCTTCAGACACACATTATCCTCAGGAAAATTGTTACAGATTATCCAAGAAGCCTAGCCTTCACTAATGAGGCCCCCCCTCAAACTTGTCTTCATTTTCCACCCCCAGCCATTTCTAATCTCATCACTAACTCAAACTCTACCGACTCCGGGAGGCCGTAATGAAATAAAAAATTTACCTTCATCCCGCCCTAAATAAATATAGCTCTCCCTAACCCTACCGACCCATCCTTCTATTCCAAGCGGGCCATTTATCACAATACTTCTTTCCTAAATGGGTTTCGTCCTGATTAACAATTCTCTTTTCTCTATTTTAGAACTTTTCAGTAGAATTTACCTTTTGGGGTTTTACTTATGAAGGAATTTTCGGAAAAAAAAAAAATGTTTTATGCGATTGAGCTTGTAACATATATCACATTATTCTTGGGACACATAAAGCTGACCGTGCGGAAAACAGCTAATACTATGATCCCCACCCAGAACATTTAGCATCTGACCTAGGGCTTTATTATAAGTGTGTCGCGGGCGCAGTTATTTTAATATAGATAGATAGAAGAAAGCATAGATACTATACCATAGATTGGCATAGTATATATGCTCCATAGATTGGTATAGTATCTAAGCATCTATACCATAGATTGGTATAGATAGTTTATAAAATGTTCGACGTGATTAGTATGTTCTAAATTTTCTGATGTCAGATAATAGTAATATTATAACATGCTAATGTAGGCGCATGGTAGTGCGGCAAGCCATGTTCCGGCAAACGCACACTGTGTGTATATTACCACTGTATCTATTGGAACCGATTTTTACCTTCTCATAACATTGAACTAGTCAAAGATATAGTTAAAAAAATAGATTTAGAAATTTTACTCAGGTATTAAACTATTAGATGTCAGTAAAATTAGAAATTTTCATAATTCTATATTAAAGCGTTTCTGAGATATAAGACCAGATGGAAAATCGGAATTTATACGACTCATCAAAATTATTAGGCGCTAGATACTTAAGCGTTTGTAGTCTGATAGTCATTCGGGTGTTATTAAAGGAAAAATCCTGAAAAGTGGAGTATAACTTCGCTCCCGGGGAGGGGCGTGCCCGTTTTGTAATTGTTGTTCTTTCGAAAAACCCATCAAGTGGGGAATCAAATAAATTGTCTAGGTAAGAAGAAGCTAAAACTATAGGGAAAATTTGAAAATACTAAAAAGTTGATTTGGGGCCTTTCCTCAGGACTTTTCGTATAGGCGCAAAAATACCCGGCAAACAGCTCGTCATAAAATCTCCATCGATCCTACCGAATATGACACCTGTAGGCAATCGACACTTATTCTGGATGACCTGAATTTGAAAGTCAGTCGTAGGCTAAAACTTTTTTGCGACCAAATAAATCGCAGGAAGCCTAAATAAACACAGAAAAACTATTTATGGAACTATTTTTGCCTATAAAATAAAAACTGTGACTTTCGAGAACAGTTTATCAGTAGCGCCTTATCATGATGTATTTGATCGTGGCAAAATATCAATTTGAATACTTTAAATGTTCTTGAACCCCAGAATATTTAGTAATATTATGGTTTTAAGTACTCCCTGCTATTTTTGGTATTTTTTTATGTCAATTTATGACTCCTGAGGTGCCTATATTTCTCTCGAGATGTCTGGTAATGAGATTTTATCTTCTAGAGTCATTTTTGAGGGTGTAACTTGAGGTCCTAGAAAGGAGAGTGAAAGGTATAATGTCCCTCAGAATTTTACGCATGCGCAATTGAACTTTTCCGTCTATCTGAACGGGCGATAAAAGGTTCTCGTATTTATTAAGGATTTTCTATTCTTGATTTTTCTTTATTTAGAGAAATTCAACCTGGTTAATAGAATTTGTGGCATCCTCCGTAACTACCTTCTTTTGAGATGTGATCAACTTAGAACTAAAAAAACGCTTGAACATTTCGCAATTTCTTACCATGGGCTTTTTTCCCCCCTGAGGACTGCGCTATTTGGGATTGGAATCGTTAGTGGGGCTTTAACAATTCCCGATGTGTGCCCTAGAACAGGTCTAACCCCTGAGGACAAATGATGTGGAAAATGAAAGGGTGGAGAGGAGGAAGGTAGAGCGAACGTGACTCCCGTTCCGGGGAGAAATGGGCCTTCCTCGGAGCTGTTTTAAATTGTGAACGATTTGTAAATGGCGAGGGGGGGGGGTGGCTTTTATTGGAGGCTGTTCTCCACCCCCATGGAAAAATAGTCACTGCCCCGATATATCTCCAGCTCGCTCTGATTCCACCTGCTACCCTTCGCTCTTTACATTTGTTCCTAAGAGGAGTTTTATTGTTTTACTGATTAAACACCCGCCCCCTGTCTTTTTCTTGGAATGGAGGAGGGACTTTCTTTAATGCATTGCAGATGGAAATTAGATCATTCATCATAGAGTGAGTCTAAATTTTTGAGTAATATATTTTTGAAAGTCTTTTCACATCCTGTACAGTCGGAACTTTAGGTTAATCTTTGATGGTAATATAGTAAATTCATTTACAGTTGTATCACAGTGTATACTTTTTTATTGCCAAATGTGATGATAGGACTGATAAATTTAGCCCATGAGGAGGAGGCTTAGCTCATATCTGGCCACGCCCCGTTCTGGTTCTTTTGTTTACGGTCGGAATATAGCTACGCCTAAGGTGCCCCAGTTCTCTATCGAATACCTTCTTTTTTAGGATTGATTCTTAGGATGACCTTTTTCTATAAAACATACCGTCATAAATTGGTCATGCAGTTATTGGTCCAACAGAAAATAGGAGGTTGTATTGCCTCGACTAAGAGCTTACCATTTAAAGCATTCACACTAGTAACCATTGTCAAGTCAAAAGAAGTCTTTATGCAAACATTTTAACATTGACTTGACAATAAAACACATAATCAATAACTACATATGAAGAAGTGACTTACCACACGTCCACATGATGTCTTATCTTCTCGCTGAAGGTAGCCACTACTTAAATGTTGCTAAAAATGTCTAGAAAGAGCAAGATTATTCGATCTTATAGGAAGGTTCATAGTTTTCCGAATCAACATTTCTATTCCATAGAAAAATGGATACATGGCAGGAGGAATTGAATCCACATCGGGCTCTGGAAAATAATTGTAGGATATAAGAAAAAAAAATGTGATGCCCTGGTGAGTTCAGATAAAAGCGGCGGGTTGAAAAAATAATAGAACGATCCATGTATGTAGTAAATAGAAAAATCAACCTTACTTTTAGGCATTCACCTCCAGGTACAGAGCATTGAAGGGTGAGAAGAAAGGAAGAGGTCGAAGGAGAGGATTGAGGGAATTATGGGAAAATCTCACCGATTCCCGAGAGGGCAGCCTGAAGAGTAAAAGCTGCAGCCGGGCATAAAACTGCACCGAGGAACAACTTCGTAACGCCAAGGGAAGCGGATTGCCATAGACCGCGAGGTAAGCAACCACCGCATATATTGGTGTTGGGAGAGAACTTCAGAACGTCTCTCGTAGCCGTCAGGAATGGCGGACTAGGATGTCCGGACTCGTGTCCCATAGGAATAATTTTCACTGTAAAGAATAGAAAATTACAAATAATACAGCTCTTACCAAATTAGGGATTGGGTAAATCTTGCAGGGATAAAAAGTGGTGGAAGAGTCGGGATTTAAAGGTTTCTAGGTTGGTAGAATGGCGGACAGACAGAGGTAAGGAATTACATAGCGAGGTGGCACAGGTGACAAATGATTTTTCGAATAATGTATCAGGCTGTACCGTATGAAATGTCAGTTTTGTTTACTTTGAGATTTAATCCTTTCCCTTTTTTATTTCATTATTTACAAACATCATTGTTATTCATATAGAATTAAAGCTCTTTTATTCCTATTATTTAATCAGGAACTTGCGTAACGCGTTGTGAGAACGATCCTCTGAGAAAAAAATGAAACTTAAATTATGACTTCAACGGAAATCCGTATTATTTTTCGTTATGAATTTAAGGTCGGCCATAGCGCTGCTGAGGCGCGTATGAACATTAACACGGCGTTCGGGGAGGGAAAGGTGAATGAACGAACTGTTTACCGGTGGTTTTCCAGGTTTCGAAGTGGAAATTTTGACCTTGACAACGAGGAGCGAGGAAGGCCAGAAGCCAAGCTTGACAATGACCACCTGAAAGACAGGGTTGAAGCTTGTCTCTCAAAAAGCACTAGGGAATATGCCAAAGAACTCGGAGTAGGAGCCACGACAGTTTCAAGACATTTGTAGGAAATCGACACGTCCAAAACTGACATTTCATACGGTACAGCCTGATAGTACGGTGAAAAGGAACATAAAGATTGGAAGGACAAGATCAGGTGTTTCTGGAGTGAACAGAGGATTTAAATTTAAGGAGTTGAAAAATATTAGAAGGTTTTTCGGGATTGAATAACTTGGTAAAGGTCTGAGACCCGAGGAGGTACTGTCGACGATAAAGAGGGAATAGCCAATTTAGCTTCTGGTAGAAATGTTATATGTGGGAGTCTCTGGGGATCCCGAGGATAAAACGAATGAAACAGTTCACGAGGAGTTTGTGTTTTGCCTCGAGATCGCCAAAAAGTCCACCGTACACCAAGAAATCATAGTCGAACTGGGGTAATAAGAGTGAAAAAATACACACGACCCGTATTGTGTGTCGCAAAAATGAAAATATTTGAATGCCTCTTAAACAAATAATAAGAAAATAACAATTATTAATAAATAACCAATATAAATTCAAATAAAACATGATTTTTATTCATGTTTAGTGTTATTTTCTGTTCCCAAAATGTTTATGATAAGGAAGATAATTTATTTTTATTTATTTTCCTCTGGTGGGAAAAAATTAACATGAGCCTCAATAAATCATGAGAGAACTCGTCCAATCTAACAAGTTCCATTGTAAACATCTTCATTTATTTGTCTTGACATAATATTTTCTTCCCTCTATTTTTTTTTTATCTATCTGCGCCATAACTCCACCCCTCCTTCTTCCCTCCTGGATATTTATCAAGCTGTCAAGTATTATTAATACAGTTCATTCATTTGGCTCAAGGACCGAACGCTTGAATGGCCTTAATTCTTTTAACGCCTATTGTTCCCTGGGAAAAAAATATTTTTGTTGCCTGTTTTGGACTAAATTAATAGCAGGAGCCTAAATAAACACAGAAGAACAATTTATGGAACTATTTTTGCCTATAAAATAAAAACTCTTACTCTCGAGGACTGTTTTTCAGTAGCGCTTTATCATGATGTATTTGATCGTGGATAAAATATCAATTTGAATACTTGAAATGATTTGGTAATATTATGGCTTCAAATGGCGATGACCTCTTGCTATATTTGGTAGTTTTTTTATATCTTATTATAACTCCCGAGATGCATATATTTCTCGCGAGGTATCCGTTAATGAAGGAGTTCAGGAGAACACATTACAGCAAAGATCTACTCTTCCTGGAAGAAATCAAGAGGATTCAAAACGGGAAAAATTGTACAAGTATTTAAATAATTTATCCAAATACAGTCAATATTTGGTTAGCCAGCTTAAGGGGTATTACTAACTCGTGCGATCAAAGTTATTTTTAAACGATTTTAGGGATTTTAAAGTATCCAAAAAAAAAATATGTTTAATTTTTCGAAAAAACAAATGGAGGCGCTGTGACTGACGAACAGAAACCCTCTGTTTTCACGGGCAATAGTCTGTAGGCGGCAATTTGTAATCTAGAACGAAAAAATATTTTCTTTTTTTCAAGAAGTTAAATCTTGTAAACTAGGTACTTAGGATTTTTAAGAAATATTAATGTTTTCGAAAATGCTGGACAATTATTCATTTTCTATTATAAAATTCTTCGAAAATCGTTATAATTTAATGAATCGAAAAACGCCCTACGTACATTACTAGCAAATATCATTAGGAAGCTGCAATTAAAATTTGAAGTTGATCGGGCAAAAATTGAAGACGCCAGAGTATCGCCCGATTTACAAAGGTTTGAAAAAACGACTTTAAAGTTTAATGTTCTGAAATGTTCATTTCTTTCCTATTTAATTTTTTCATACTTTCATGTAATAAAGATAAAACAAATGGGTTTTGATTTTCAAGTGTATTAAAGGAGGACCAAAAAAAACTTAACAATTGAAAAGGAACCAATCGAAGCTCGCTCAAAATCAGCATCGCGTTTACTAGGCATTGTTTTCGCCCATTTAACATTTTTTGCTTTGCATAAACACTCTTGAATATAATTTTTGATTAATTAAGCAAGAATTTTACTTTATAAAAAAAAAAGATAACAAATAAATGTTACAAGGTAGTAAAACCCCCTTAACTATTGATGCAGAAAAGTGTGTTTTATTTATTTATTTTCTTTCATATTTGTTCTGTATTAATGATTTAATTGCGCGTTTTTTGTTGTTTTCTCGTCCTCGTTTAATTATAAAAATATTTATTTTTCTTCATTTCATTTATTTGTTTTATTTCCTTATATTTTTTTTTTCTTTTTCCAAGCTTGTGTCGTCTATAATTTTTTTTTTTATTTAAATGATGTATTTGCTCATGGAGTGTCAATTTGAATATTTGAAATGGAATTTAATCCCAGAATCTTCGGTATTATTCAAATGACAATAATGTCCTGCTATTTTTGGTGTTTTTTTTTATATCCATTTATGACTCCTTTAACTCTGGAACAAACCTCTGCAGAAGTCAAGTAGCTAGTAAAGGGGTGATATCCCTAGTCCACGGAAAACACAGCAGAGAAATATCAATTAAGGAGTACATTTTTGGCAGTAAACCTGTAACCGATGATCGAAGATTGACCCAGCTTTACACTCGAGGACGAAAATTGGGAAACTCCGATGCAAATTTTAAGCTCCTGTGCAAACTTTACCATTTAAAATTCGATTACTCTCTCTGATTCTCATTTTTAGCGCGGTTCCTCCCTCCCCCATAGAGAGGAATAGGGTTGATACAATGAAACAATCCGGAAGTGCCGACTAGAAAATTTCGCGTTTCAGAACCCCTAGAGACCGAAAATAACGGTGGTTCAAATTTATATATATATATATATATATATATATATATATATATATATATATATATATATGTATATGTATATATATATGTATATATTTGTCTGTTCGCTCTCTAGATAGAAGACGAATGGTCCGATTTTGATGAAATTTGGTACAAAAATCCTTCGTCCAATTTGAAAGGTCAAGTTCGTTAACCAGCAAAACCCGCCTACTGGAAGATGGCGTTTGGGGCGAAATTCGCGCCAAAAAAATCGTAACGCTTACGTTTTTGAGTTCATAAGCTTCTAAGTACTCGTTTTATATGATTCCTGGGCTAGGAAAACGAATGAAACCATTTTCAAGGCGATAGCTTTAACCGTTTTCGAGAAAATTGGAAAAATATTTTTTGAATAATCAAAACTAATATGTTGAAATTTTGGTTATGTTTGGAGTTAAGGAAGGGTTAGAATAAAATATTTTATTAACAGACATAAAAAGTTTTAGTAACTTTGTTTACTTTCATTAATATCTCGAAAAAGGTTGAGAATCTTGGTAAACGGAAGAATACCATTAGAAAGCTTATTAAATGCTCTAAAAAAAAGGTTCTAATGAAAGTTTTGATTAGGCGATGTCAATCGGAGAAATAAGAGCTTAAAACTTTAAAGTAATTGATTTCGCTTATTCGAACTGTTCTTTTTGTCTGTTTTTTATTCCTTGTTATTTTTTAATTGCTTATTGTTGGATAATGTATTTGAAAATAAAACAGGTTTAGAAAAATAAGAAAAACAATTTAATGTTAGAGATATGGATTTCCAAGATATATAGCTTTTCAACTGCCTAGCGTCCTTCCTCGGGAGGGTTCTTTGTCTTTGATTTTGGTACTTAGAATTATGGGATACAGTTGAAACATTTTCTGCATGTTCGAGTTTCATCAACACTAATATGTTGAAATTTTTGTTACGTTTAGAGT